>PPLW03000035.1:0-163207 GCA_003707895.3 Ambrosiozyma pseudovanderkliftii
AAAAAAACTCACAAAGAACTCTATTGTATCTTACCCAATAAATTAAAAAAAAAAAAAACCAAAAAAAAAAAAAAAAAAAAAAGAAAGGAAAAAAAAAAAGAAAAGAGAAATGGACTAAGCGTTTCCCACCCAGTACAGCAATATACACTGGTTCTAGTTCTATTTAGTCCACAATAAATAAATGAATAAAAGAATAGTATAATAATAAAAATAATAAAAATAATAAAAATAGTATGTACATAATTAGCATACATCGCATAAAACCTAATGGACGATAATTAACAATTACCATTAATTCTTATTACCTTAATTAAAATAACTAACTGGTCTAGTTAGGTTAGGTTTAGTTATTTAGTATCAATTGAATTAAATTCATTGTTTTTAGTGTTTGTACAATGGATTAATTTTCGTATGAATTGAAAATTGGAAAACAAGAAAGTTGAAAAAAGAAAAAGAATCTTTTTTTCTTCAACTTTCTAGTTTTATTCCTCTTTGTCTTTGTTTGATCGATTTTGGGTCCAGACTTACAATATTCCTACTATGTATGAATGATACATCTACATTACTCTCTCTGTGTATATTTGTGTGTGTGTGTGTGTGTGTGTACAACAACAACAAACCAAATATAAATTAAAAGGGTGGTGTCTTCACCAATTAAAAAAAGTTGTGCCGCACGGACTGCAAAAAGAAACGACCCTGCGCATCGTTTCTTTTTTTTTTCTGTCCTTTTGGTTATAGAGTGGACTGAGGACGATGGACTACCGACTATAGATTATGGACTATGGACTATGGACTATGGACTATAGACTGGGCTGGGCTAGACTGGACTGAGGGTGGCCCGTCTTGTTCTCTCTCCACACACACACACACACACTCTCTCCCCCGTAGTGTACCTCGGTCTACCGTGGAAAGAGGGTTCATTATCACACAATAGGCTGCCGGGTAATTACTACGGTGAACCGATACTATGTGGGCTAGAGAGTTAGCTAGCAGGTTTTTTTTTATTTTACACTTTTTTACTATAAAGTTGTATCTGTAACATATACTTCCTTTTACGTACATTCAAAACATACAGAACATACATGAATTCAAGTACTAATGAGAAAGTCAAATTTTATGTGTTTGAATTGTATCTCGTTTTCTAACTAAATTAAGAGACATATATTTTATAGTACTAGTACAACCATTTAACAATGATTGAATCGAATGATGATTGATAAAAATGTTTGAATTTTAATTTGAATCAACAAGCCAACAAAGATTAATCCAAAAAAAAAGGCAAAATAAAATAAAACAAAACAAAATAAAAGCAGCACTAGAAACAGCAGCAGTTAGTAAAATGAATCGATTCAAATCGAATCGAATCTTCGAATTGGGGGGGGGTTATTCGGTGAATAAGTGGAAATAAGAAGTAAGTAGTAAATGCCCCCATTTTTTTTTTTATTATTATTTTTTTTTCAAAATTCTAGATTATATATATCCAATCCGTGTTATATACATACATCTATAAATTGTATACAATCAGAGATAGATAGATATTGAGAGCCGTACCGTACTTTTATGTTTAATTCTCAAATAAATTCGATGTAATTTAAAATTCAAAATCTTTATTGTCCAATTTTTTTTACGAACCACAACTGTAATACAATAGGAATAAAGAAGATCTTTAATACATTTATGAAAGGATCAACAATTGAAATCTTCTTCATACCCTGTATTTTCATTCATTGAACACTATTCATCATTCATCATTAGTACCAATTTTTGATTAACCCGATCTTCTTTATGAAACAAAAATAAAAGGATTATCATGTTGTAATCATTGAATAAAGAATTGTGGATTGTTCTATCAATGATACGTTACGATACATTACTATACGATACGATTTTTATGACTATTATTATGATACTCTTCTGGTTATGTTTGTATTTGTATTAATGTTCTAGTTAGTTTCTAGTTTGGTACTTACAAACTTCTACACCTATTCAAACAAACCTCAACTAACTAGAAATGTATGGTAGTGTAAAAGTTCCAAAAAAAAAAAGAATTAAATTAGAGTCGTGTATGAATTAATCCATTTCATTTTTAATTCACACACCCGAAATCACACAATAGAACAACTCACACACACTCACACACAAAGTTGTACAATACAATGAATTAAAGTATAATAATTGAATTTATAAGTATAATAATTGAATTTATCAATTACACTTCCTAATTAAGTAATTGTTCTCAAACTAAGTTAAATAGCCTTTTTGGAAAAAAAAAAAAAACACACAAAAAATTGTTATTCAATTTGTTACCTCCTTTCAATTTTCAATTAAAATTTCTTATTCTTATTACCTTAAAAATTCTGGACTTCTCTTTTTAATACAACTAATAACTAATTAAAAGGGATATGGGGATAAAGGTGGAAAGCCCAATAAACTTAATTATATGGATATTACAACAATTTACAAAAATTACAATTATTGATTCATTTGTTTGTAATTGTACCAATACGCCAATTTGATTCAATCAATAAATTTCGCCAATCCATTCCAAGTAATTGTAATTGTAAATGATCGGTACCTACATAACCATTCAAGCATGTTGGTTGCCTAGTTAGTTGATATGTCAATGTAAGATATATAATAAAATTTACTTGCATTAAGAGATAGGAATTTTGGAAAGAAATTTTAAAATTAAATAGAAAGATGATCCAACACACCGATCAATCATCCTATGCATGCATCTAATATCATCCATCATGTATCCTTCTTTTCTTCTAATTTAGAATTCTTCTTACACGTTCCACATGGTTGATTTGGAAATTTAGGTGATCATTAATTTATATCGACAGTTACTTTTATGTAAATTGTGAAAAAACATTCCAATTCAAGAATGTAGAATGGAAGTAGACGGAGAATGAATGTAATAACGTATCCCAGATTTTTTTTTTAAAAAAAAGAATTTTAGCTTTAAATCCATTTATAAAGCATTACATAAAAAAAAACACAAATGGAGTAACAATTAATCTTCGTAACATATCAGTATGAGTAGGATGAACAATGTATGTCTAATTTAACCTTTTTACTTTTTACTTTTCTACTTCTCCTACTTCGATGTAGAAATGACATCAACTAAACAGAAAAAGAATACGATATACATATAACCCATATTCTATATACATCTTCCCCCGCCCCCCACTAAAATAGAAGGATATATCAAACTTCTTCCATGCAAAAAAAGGGATTTATGATAAATTATAGTTAACATACCCTAGAATAAGAAGATTCAAAATGTCTTAAAATTAAGATCAGATCAGATCAGATCAGATTTTATAAAAAAAAATTTTTCTTCTTTGGGATTAAACGAGAAAAAGAAAATTATATTTCCGCTCACCTATATTAAAAAACAAAATAGACCAACTAATACGAAGACACTTTTCTCCGACGGAAATAGAATAGAATCATATTTACATACACTGAAATTATTCTCCATCTGTGTTGTTCGACTTTGTTTTAATCTAAGTTACATTGCAAATTAGTTTGTATCAGTATAGCCATTGGTACTCATTGGTCTCTGCAATTTCCACCTCTTAAAAAGTTCCCCCGTCCTCCTCTTTACCCATCATGAATAAACAAAGTACAGTCCAATTGAAAGTGTCATTAAGAAAAAAAATCAAAGAAAGGCTATCCAAGATTCCAATTACGTCGATTGAAGAACAATCAAAATTAGTCACATCCACTGTAGTTACCCAATTAAAGGAATTTCAAACCAGTCAAAATATCGCCCTATACATGAACTTACCTCACAGTGAATTACACACAAATTACCTAATCCATGAATGTTTCAAACATGGGAAAAACGTGTACCTTCCAAGAATAGCCAGTTTGACCAAGTTCAATGAACTGAAAAGACACGATAAGCAAAAATCATGTTTGCGATTTTTAAAAGTTGATTCAGAGCAGGAGGTTGCCAATTTATCACCAAGAGGTAAATACCAAATCCGTGAACCAGAGTATAAGTACTCCGATGAGTCACAATCCATTATAATAAACGATTTATTAGATTCGAAATTGAAATTAGATTTACTGTTTGTGCCTGGTGTGGCATTCGATAGAAACTGTGAAAGAATGGGCCATGGTGCTGGATTCTACGATGATTTTATCAAACGATACAGAGAAACCCATAATGATGAACAACCAACTTTGATAGGTATTGGATTGAAAGAGCAATTATTATCTGGCGAAGATGATGAATTGCTTCATAGAGAAGCACATGATGAACAATTAGATTTTGTGATTACAGGTGATGAAATCTACAAGAAGAAGTAAAATTTACCTAGATTTTATTATCATATTAATAAATAAAATGTGTGTATGTATGTATGTATGAATGAATGAAAAAAAAGATAGATGTGTATAGTTAAACATTTCAAACATAGCAAAAAATAGTAAACATAGAAAAAAAGGTTAATAAATAGAAGTATCAACGAATAACCACCAAACTAGTGATGGCATTTGTCAGATATAAAAATCATAAAAGAAAAGCAGTCATAAAGGAAAAACAAGATGAGAAGAAAATGCAAATTAAAGTTCAAAAAGAAACTATACTCTTAAAATCAAAGTTGCTTTCAGAACCAAAACCATCCCTTGTGCTTGGTCTCCTTGGATGAATTACTTAATCCATGAACCACAGATGATTTGACCTTTAAAGTTGCCTTTGATTTCACTAATAATCTACCAGTGATGCTTTCTATTGACCCATCAACATGTTTCAATTTCTTTGATTGTTCATCATCGTGGAATTTAGCCTTAATAACAATGAAATTATCCACTAAAGTTGGGAACTTGTAATTAACTTCGATGGACTCAGTGTGGATTGTAGATGCATCAGAGATATCATAATCTGATGCACAAGTGTTTTTAAACACTTCATCAGTAACTAAACCTAACATACCACCATGAACTAAGAATGGATACCCACTGAGTCTTTTACCCATGTGCACAATTGCGACAGATTCCTTGTCTTCAGCATTGTTGAAGTACAATGGAGCAATGGCTATACCACCTGGTGTGGTCAAAGTCTGATGAATTGTCTTTTGTGATGCAGAAGGAACGTTGTCAAATTCATTCAATAGGGCAAATGATCTGCTAGAAGTGTATTTAGGATTCTCTGATAGTTCCTTGACAATGTCCAATTCAGCTAATTCATCCTCTAGCTGTTTGATGTACACAATAGTGTCAACGTCGTTCTTTGGCAACGATCTAGTTAAAAATCCATCCACCAATTCGTGGATCGAATAATTATAAGAGATAGTGGCACCTAGCATAAATGACAATATCCCCCATTTGATGTTTCTCTTTCTGTTAAACTTTCTTTGCTTTTTCAATTCATTTAATTCATTAAACTGTTCTTGGTTACCTTTGTAGACAGTGTAATCAACCTGTGAGAATTTCCGTCTAATTGCTTGTGAAAACACCAATGAAGAATAAATGGTGTTATTTGTATTGATTTGCTTTTGAGTGCTACTGGCGACTCTCAATGATTGCTTGGTGAATGTGTTTAACATTTTGTTTGATAATTGTAACGATTCAGTCAATTGTGGCATTGTAAAGGAAAGGGGAAAAATGGGTATTGGAAATGATCAAATAATTATTTAGGAAAAATATACGGATATTTATATACGATAAAGGGAAGGGGGTGTGTGAGTTTTTGAAAGTGGGGTAATAGGGTGCTAATAATAATTTAATAAATTTCGAATTAATCCTTTATGGGATATGGTATGATGGTGTGTAATAATTATGAGCCTATTGTACGATCCAACTACGTTACGTTACCATTTACCGTATTACCTATTCAATTTAACAACAACACTCACTCAATTCTCACAAAGTCAGTCAATATTATAACGTTAAGCCGCAAAATATTCGGAGCCCTTTGGCAAGTCCGATTTAAATTAAAAAAAAATGACACTTTAAAAAAAAGGTGGGTTTTGTCTACCCCTCATTAAGGATAGAGTTTATCCATTTGGAATAACTGTAACTTATCGGATTGATCAACTTTTTGAAGTTTTGATAGTGTGAAATATGAAGTGTTTTTATATGTGTCTAGATATTAAATTATACCAAGTTTTATATATATATGTACATATTTCATAGCAATTATAACTTAACTGTAAATTTGACAAAAACAAATTCGTATGACATTTTAATTGTATGGGATTTGGTATATATGGGCTTTGATTCGTAATATAAAGAAAACAAACAAACAAAAAAAGCAAGAAACCGAAAAAGGCAAGTTAAACAATGATCATACAGGAAAATACATAGTTAACAACAAAGAAAAACTGCAGTGGTGTAGATAAACCTGCTAAAAAAAACCACCTAGAACTTGTTTCCATTCCGTGTTGTATGTGGTAAAAATCGTATCATAATTAATATTTAACCATTTGTATTAAGTTTCGGAGAAGAGTTAAAAGGTATCGAATCAAATTAAGATAAACAAAAACATACAATTATTACACAAACTTCAAAAGATGATCTCCGACTCTAATTAAATTAAATTAAATCGTTTCCCTTACTTTCAAAAGTACTTTCTACAACTTGTTAATCTGTTTTAAATTCACACTCACGATCATCTTCTCCTCATTTACAAATTTAGAAAAGCCAATATTACTCACCATAATATACAATTGGATTAAGTCACACATTGGTAGTTTCAGCCCTAGTATTACAATAATCAACTTTTACAAGGACAAGGACAAGAAGAAAAACATCAGATCCCATCCGTACTGCCACATCCATTGTATTGTTTGGAAAGTCCAAAAGTGTAGGGCAAAACACAGAAAAAGAACAAAAGCATTTTTTTACACCTAAAACACACTCTGTATCTATCTTCCCCCCACTTTTCCCCTTTTGTTTCGTCCCTCTTTATAATCAATCTCTTCTCTTAATAAAAACTATCCAAGTCGATCGACGCCAATCGTCCTTTGCCACCGATGCACGACGTTTTTCATTTTTTTTTTCTCTCTCACTCTTTGAGAAATCATTTTTTTTGGACACACACATGAATAATTTATCAAAAATCATCGATAGATAAAGTAATTATTCAACCAAAGAGGCATTTCTTATTCCAACAATTCCATCACATAAACATCTCATTTAACTAAAAAATGTCTTTCTTAGGTCTAGGTGGTGGTGCTGCCCCACAAATCTCATCTGAACAAAAGATAAAAGCTGCTGAAGCTGAATTAGATATGATCACTACCATGTTCAACCAATTAGTCGATTCATGTCACAGAAAGTGTTTCGACAAGTCATACAGTGACGGTGAATTGTCCAAAAACGAATCATTATGTGTTGACAGATGTGTTGCTAAATATTTTGACGCTAACGTTAAGGTTGGTGAAAGTATGCAAAAATTAGGTCAAAGTGGTACCTTAGGTAGAGGTTTGAACTAAGGGGAATTAAACACACATACACCCCTCTATACATTTCAACAGACACACACAAAACAAAAATCTTTGTATATAATATAAACTATGTATATATTGTCTCTTCTTTTAAACTTTATATAAAAATAAGAATCAACAAAAAAACTCTTATTATTTTACTCAATGGTAAAAAATGACATGTAGAATTGTATTTACAAGATTTGTAGTAGTGAAAACAAAACAAAACAAAACAAAGAATGGTACACATCAAGCAAACAAAGCAATAATGAAACAAAGCAAGAATGAATGAAAAATTAAAAATACGTAAATGTGTATATATGACAGGACCCAATACAGCAAAAATATCTCTCTACTTTTGTGTATATAAATAAATAATAAAAGTGACTTAGAAACCCAAAGCTTTCTTCAATCTCAACTTTGCACCTTCCCAAGTGTTTAACTTTGGTCTGACATCTAAAAAGAATCTTGGCCCATTAGCAGCGTCTGGATCAGATTCCTTTGGAATGATTGAATAGAAATCAATGACATAATCTATTCTTGTACCACAACGGTCAACGATCCAATCATGTCTATCGAATGGTAATTCAGCCCCAAATATCAAATTTCTGAATCTTGCTCTTGGTGTGATTTGCTTCGAATCTCCCTTGAACGATTTCAATTGTATACCACCACATGACTCACCACCTTGTCCCCTTTCCCATAATTGAATGTAATGCCAAGCTTGTTCATTAACCATATTATGAATTGGCACAATTGTTTGCATGTCATCCACTTGTGGATTCCATTCCTTTCTTTGCATGGCATTGAAAAATTGTTTCTGAGATGGGTACACCCAGTTTGAATCAGATCCAGCTCTTGGAATAGATGATATCTCTCTTTCATCAGGAAGGTTTAAACTGTTTAGTTCAGCAGAGTAAGTTGGATTCTCCACTAATGTATCAGAGGAACACTCCTCCACAGCTATTGGAGCAGTGGATGTGACAGTAGGTTTTTGTTGCTGTTTGGTGTCTGGTTTCAATGAGCTTAACCATGTCTTTCTTGCAGCTGGATCAACAGGACAAGCACTGATATTTGATGCAGCATCTTGGCTCAATGTTGGTTTTTCTTGTGAGTCCACCGTACTTGGCTTACTAACTGGTGATGCGACTGAAGGCTTGCTTGCCCATAAAAGAGAACTTAATGATGATCTCCAACTGGATGACGTTGATGCTTTTTGTGGTTCGTTAGATGCTATTGTGGTGGTATTACTAATTGGATGTGGAATCATAGATGCCCTATTACTAGCCTTTGCATTCTTTATCCATGCTTCTCTAGTTTCATGGTCCACCGGACACTTACCCTGATCATCACTCATTCTGGTGTATGCTGATAAGGCTGTAATTTAATCTATTAGAGATAGAGAAAATATGGAGATTTTAAATAATCCTTTCCCAGATTCTTACAATTAATAACTCTCTGTATCAACCAATGCCTTTGTGTCTGTTTGTAAAAGAAAAAAAAAATATTTTTCGTAATTTGCACGTGTGAGAAATTTGGCAGTCATCTTCAAATTTACTTTTTGTGATGGATATACCAAAGTACATCATTTAATAAATGTAGTTTTATTCTACCATTATTTCGATTTTATCATCTTATAATTTGTCTTGCATCGATGAATTACAATTACTTTTTGTACAGTATTGGCATTTTTTTGCGATAAATGATTGATATTATAAGACGAAGCTAGACAAGAGGTTAAAAAAAGAGTCCAAAGTTAAGCGGCAACATCGAAATAAAAATGTAATTCAACAGAATATAAAAGCAACTAGTCATATAAAAAGTATAGATAAATGTAACACCTTATAGTCTAATCATAATATGTAAAAGATCTATAAAGTAGACACAATAAAAAAAAAGAACAAAAATAAAGGAACAAAGAGTATAAAAACCAAATAAAACAAAAGAGATCAAACATGAAAGATAAAAAAAAAGAAATAGGGGGAAGTTAGTTGATGCTAAGATCAACTAAACCAACAGAAAAGATTACTTAAATAAAAAAAAGGTCTAGTAAGTAAAGAAAAAAAGGAAACAAAAAAAAAGAACTAAAATAATAATAATGAGAGTAGAAAAAAAGAAATAACATCAATCAATCGTTAAACTAGTAGTTTGAAATTTAGTAAAAGAACCAGTTGAGGAAACCACGCTTACTCACAGAAACAGTTTCTGTTTGTTGTGAAGCAGAGGAAGAGTTGAAACTGAAGTTGAAAGTAGAGTTAGAGTTGTAGAATGGAGAGATACTACCGGAAGTGGTAGCAGCACCACTGGAGACAGTTGTGTACAACAGTTCAGTGGATGTCAAAGTGACAGTGACATCGGAACTTGCACCACCAGTCGCAGAAGCAGAAACAGAAGCAGAAGCAGCAGCATTGGAACCAGTCACGGTGTGAGTGACAGTTTGGTAAAGAGTGGTGGTGATGTCTGATGAAGCAGTGGCAGTGGAGTAAACACTACCATCGGAACCAGTCAATGGGAAAGTACCGATAACTGGTAACTTCAACACAGTGGATTCAGTGACAGTTTGAGTGAGGGTAATATCAGTGGTTGAATCACCGCTGGCACCACCAACGGTTTCAGTGACAGTGACAGTGACTGGAACACAAGAAGCAGCAGCAGCGGCAGATGCAGAAGTGGAAGCAACTGGATCTGATGAGGTAATTGGAGCAGCGGAAGCTGATGCTGAAGCTGAACCGGCACCACCAGCGTCGGCCTTCTTGGAACCGTCATCACCATTGGCTGTGGTAGAGTCAGTGGTGGCAGTAGCAGATGCGGCACCTTCAGCTGAAGTGACAGTGGAACCATCTGGTAAAGTGTAGTAGATGGTTGAAGTCAAAGTCAAAGTGGTAGTTTCACTTGAATCTGACAAAACTTCAGTAGAAGTTTGAATACTAGTGGTAACGTCATCATCACTTGAAGTGGTGGTGGTTAAACCATTAGTTGAGTTGTCGTATCTCTTAGCCAAGTTGTGGAAGATATCAACTGGTAAGGCTTGAACTTGAGCTGAAGTTAACAATGTTGCGATTAAGGCTAATTGGGAGTACTTCATTTTTTTTTTTGTTTGTTTGTTTGCTTTTCAGTAAAGTATGTGTGTTAGTTGTATAACTGATGATGAATTTGATTGTGTAAAAAGGAATGACAATAGTTGGGTTAGAATCGAATAACAACGGAAAAGATAAAACTAAGGAATGACTGGTTGTTAAAACAAAACTGTTTATGGGAAGGAGAAGGGAGGGGGAAAGGGATATGTGTTTTAAACGTTAAAAAATGGTTCTGTATTTAATAGTTAGTATCTCTCAACAGGGTTTTGCTCTTGTTTATAAAAAAATCATATATGAAGATGGGAACGTACAGTTAACTAACGATAAGTTTGTAGGGTATTCTGATAATGATTTATTTAATGTTCAAAAAAAAAAGAGGTTTTCAAGAAAAATCTAAACTATGATCAAATTACTATGAAAAAAACTATATACATGGAAAAAAACACGAGTGGGAAATGATGTTTATATATCTTTCCCAACAGTTGTTAACAAAACATACAGTATCTTGTCTTGAAAGGAAAGAGAACACGCTTTGAATCACATCAATATTTTTGTTGATATGAAAACAAAACAAAGATCTGATCAAATGAGCCTCAGGCGGCTTGTACAATAAACAAAAAAAAAAAAGCTTTTTTTTCCTTTTTATTAAGAGACAAAAGAGGCAGAGACAAGAGGCAGCTTACGATTTAAATTTAAGTTTAGCGCTCGCGTGTGTGTGTGTGTTGAGTCCAGTGTTTATAGATCTATCACTGTCTATCTCTCTGCCTTTCTCTTTCTCTTTCCCCCCCCCAACAAGGCAGAGAAAGAAAGAACAAAACGCGAATGAACTGTGTAACGCGCGCGTTCTTTTTGAATAAGAAAAACAATTCGCGCTCATCGTAATTGTTAGCAGGTCCTTTATTATGCGTGTCGGAAGGGGGAATGTTCTTGTTCTTATAGTTTTTTTTCTTAAAGATTTATTGTTTTGTAAAATAGGTCTAGTCACATTCTTTTCAAACGACAACAAGGTAAATCAAAACAAACAAAACAAACAAACAAACAAACAAACACGTTAGAAAATTTTCAAAACAAATATTGTAACCTAGTGATTAACCTTAGTGATGAATGATGAATAAACGTTACCATACTAACATTCGGGAGTTTATGGGTAACTACGTTGTAATGTTCTTAGTAATTCATATCGAACCTTTTATTTGTATGTAAATGTAAATGTAAATGTAAATGTAAATGTAAATGTTATAAAAAATGGTACGTTATATTCAAACGTCATAATACACACGACTGACTGTTTATACAAAATTGTATGAGCCTCTGTACTTTATTACGTATACGTTATACTTTTAATTCTAATACAACCTTAACCTTTTTTTTCTTATTCCCCCCCTCCCTTGCCATTAAATCGATCTAAGATATATAATTGTACCATGTAGTTCGACCAATCGAGAAAACATATTATGTGATAACTACATTGTTTTATATCGGCATGCTAGAATGCTTAATTTTAATTTGTTACTAATTACTAATTACTATTATTTATCAGCATTGACTTGTTATAATTGCGATCAACAAATTCAGGGTACCGTACCTAAGTATCTTTTACTTTTTTTACTTTTTACTTGTACTTTTTTTTGTATCATCATTGCTGTTAGAACATTTTATGGAATGGTTAAAATTGTTCTGAGAAAAACAAACCCATAACAAACCAATAACAAAAACAAGAACTAAAAACAAAACTAAAAACTAAAACAAATTTGGATTAACGATGACGTCTTTTATGTATTTATTTATTTATTTGTTTGTTTTTTAATACATATAGCTAGTTCAAATGAAACTCCAGTAACTTGTCACCACCTACTCCCCCCCCTTAAAGTCTTACTTCCGAAACAATTGATGTGAATGTAGGATATTTATAATAATAAAAAATCCAAAATAACCGGATCTTTGAATGTACAATGAAACACAATGAAACAAAATTATATATACATATATATATATATATAATAGTAGCCACCAGTAACCCAGTTATCTTTGTTTGTTCTAGAGAGTCCGGACTGGTGTAAGGAAAATCATTTCCTAATTAAGGAATCGATTTCCTAATTGGGAATTTGGTGTGCGAACGGTGTAAGAAACGCACGCACCAATCCATCGATCCATCATGAATCAAGGCACCAATCAATTTTCAACGGTTTATGTATTGATTTCGTTTACTCTAGAACAATTAATAAGTAGAATAGAATAGAATAAAACAAAACAAAACAAAACAAAACAAAACAAAACAAAAGGGTCACCGAACACAATCACCATTCCAATTTACTACATTTTTCTAGGTTAATTCGTTTCATATACCCCCCTTTACACATTTCAAACTTCATTCTCTTTCTTTTGACATAGTGTATGATTGATTGTGTAATTATCCCCTCCTTTCACAATCAGTTACTAAATTGTGAGACAATTGAGATATGAGATTTTTAGTATCAGGGGAACCGTCCAATGTATCTGAATTCACTTATAAGGACCTTCTAGATTTGAATGACGTTTGCAGAGCGTTCAAATCTCCTTTGGCTGTCATTTGCCACATTGATGTAAATGCGTTCTTTGCCCAATGTGAACAAATTCGTTTGAATTTAACTCCGCAGGATCCGGTCGTGTGTTTACAATGGAACAGTATCATTGCAGTCTCATACGCTGCGAGAAAGTTTGGGGTCAGTCGTATGGACAGTTTACAAACTGCTAAATTGAAATGTCCCAATCTAGTAGCTGCTCACACTGCTGTGTTTAAGAAGGGAAGTTCCACTTGGACGTACACCGACTATTTACCATCCCCCGTTGACCATAAGGTGTCATTGGATCCATACAGACGAGAGAGTAGAAAGATGATGAGGATATTCAAGGGTTTCTGTGACCATGTTGAAAAGGCCAGTGTCGATGAATCGTTCATGGATTTTGGGAGATTAGTGTTTAAGATACTCTTAGAGGCCTTCCCGAAGATCCTGGATGGATTCACTGATATGAACCAAAGATTGCCAACATTGACTCAAGAGATGGTTGATTCATTGAATTTGAAATGTGATGGGTACATTGTTCCAAAGCCAAATGAACCACCTAATGACAATGACACCGACGATGGCGATGATAATAATCCATATAATTCCAAAATCGATGATTGGGATGATTTGGTAATCCTCATTGGAGCTAACCTCTGTTCACAGGTGAGGAATAGAATATACGATGAATTGGGTTACACTACCTCTGGTGGCATTGGTAGAGTGAAAACTATAGCTAAATTGGCGAGTGACTTCAAGAAACCCAATCAACAAACAATCGTCAGAAATGGATCCATTGGCATGTTTCTCAAGAATTTCAAAATCACTGATTTTTGGTCAATGGGTGGGAAAACCGGTGACCTTGTCAAAAGCAGGCTAGAGATTCCATTTGATCACCGGAAGGATGAAATTGCATATGCAAGGGACAATTTCACTCTGGATCAATTGATGTCACTTTACCCCGAGGATAAGGCATTAGGAGAACGGTTTTACCGTTTGATTAGAGGTGAATTATACGATCCATTAGAACAAAAGATCGATTTAAAGTCAATGGGGTCGAATAAGAACTTTAGAGGTAAGTCTGTGGCAAAGTCTCATGATTTAATTCCTTGGTTTAAAGTGTTTATCGGTGATTTGGTACTACGAATTGAAGAATTAGACGAGGAAAACCAATACGCTAGACGTCCTACTAAACTTGGTCTTGTATTTAAAAATGCAACCGGTGAGTCCCATTCTAAGCAATGCACATTGGCTCCCATCAAGAACACCAATGATTTAAAATTCAAATTGATGAGATCATGTGTTGAATTGTTGAAACAACTGGAATCGTCTTGGATTGGTAGTAACATGTACCCTCCTGTTAACTGTGGTATCAATCTTTCCGGGTTTAAAAATGTGGAATCATATAATTCTGTGGTTGATCTAGCTAAAACCGCCGCTAAGATTAAACGGAAAACACCAGAACCTGACATTGCTTCTAAAACACCACCAAGGGAAGAACCAGCTCCTAAGAGGAAACCAGATATTTTATCATCATTGGGGAACATGAAAAGATCTAAACCAGTCATGCCTCCATCGGTGAAGGATGCGGAATTTGAAACCAAACCTGAACAACAACTGCTTGATTCTACCCAATATACATGCCCCAAATGTTCACAGGTTATTGCCTCAGACAATCGTTCAGAACATGATGATTACCATTTCGCATTAGAACTTGATTCAAATTACAAGCAAACCATGGAAACTAGTTACGGTGAACGTCTTCTAATGAACAGATCCAGTAAGAGAACCAAGCCTAACCAGAGGTCTAAAGATAAAGGGCAATCAACATTACCATTTTCCTAAGAACTTTAGTTATTATTTATTTATTTATTTATTTATATTATTTTTCTACATAAGCGGTGTTTTTAATAAAGATTTAATTTATATCCAGCGATAAATTTAGAGGTGATTGCCCTTTTCCTTATTCTTTGAGATAAATAAAGCTATTCTTACAGATATTTTCACAGATATTCTTGCGGATCGGGGATTTCTTTTGGTTTAAGAACTCTGGAAATAATGTAGGAAAAAACTAAGAGAAAGGTCCAATGACAGTAAATTCAAAAAATCATCGAAGATTGAATAAATACAATTCACATCTTGATCGATCTACAGTACTCGTAAATTAAAACAAATGGACAAAAGAGCAAATAATTCACAAAATAAACAAAAGGTAAAAAGAGGAAGCACGGGGAGAAGAACAAAAGAAAACTTTTGTATTACCTCTGTTTATAAACTATAATTTCAAGCTTACGTAATATGAGACGCTACATTAGTAAATAAATATAAATCACAATATATTATGATAGTATATGAAATATCATAAACAAAAAAGATATATACAAAAGAAATAGCTAAAATAAAACTAATAACAAAATTGAATTATTGTAAACTTAAAATAAAATAGAAGCCTTCATTGTGATTTTTTTGAATAATTTCTTGGGAGAAAAACAGTTAGTTACTATAAACAAGTTTATTTTTCGTAGACTCTAGTAATCATACCAGTACCAACGGTCTTACCAGATTCTCTCAAGTTGAATCTTTGACCAACTTCTAAGACAACTGGGTGTAATAATTCACAGATCATTTCAACGTTATCACCTGGAGCGATTTGCTTAGAGTGATCTTCTTCAGTTTCTGGGAACTTCATGGTAACGTTAACATTAGTGGTTCTGATGTACATTTGAGGACTGTAGTTTTCAGAGAATGGGGTGTGTCTACCACCTTCTTCCTTAGTTAAGATATAGATGGATGCTAAGAACTTTGGATAAGAGTTAATGGAACCTGGCTTGGCAACAACCATACCTCTCTTAACTTGGTCCTTTCTGACACCTCTTAACAAAATACCTGGGGTATCACCACCTTGAGCTTGATCCAATTCCTTGTGGTACATTTCAATACCAGTGACAGTAGTCTTTAATGGGGCACCAGTACCACCAACAATTTCAACTTCTTCACCCTTCTTTAAGGTACCTCTTTCGACAGTACCAGTAACAACGGTACCTCTACCAGAAATGGAGAAAACTTCATCAATTGGCAATAAGAATGGCTTGTCTAAGTCTCTGGATGGAGTTGGGATGTATTCATCGACAGCTTCCATCAACTTCAAGATAGCATTCTTACCGATTTCTGGTTCTCTACCTTCCAAAGCACATAAAGCAGAACCCATGATAACTGGGGTGTTTTCACCATCGAAACCATAAGTAGCCAATAATTCTCTCATTTCCATTTCAACCAATTCTAACATTTCTGGGTCATCAATGGTATCAACCTTGTTAACAAAGACAACTAAGTGTTGAACACCAACTTGTCTAGCCAATAACAAATGTTCTCTGGTTTGAGGCATTTGACCATCGGTAGCAGCAACAACAATAATAGCACCATCCATTTGAGCAGCACCAGTAATCATATTCTTAATATAATCTTGATGGCCCGGACAATCAACGTGGGAGTAATGTCTCTTTGGAGTTTCATATTCAACGTGAGCAGTGGAAATGGTAATACCTCTAGCTCTTTCTTCAGGAGCCTTATCAATGGAAGAGTAATCCAAGAAATCAGCACCACCTTCTTCAGATAAAACCTTGGTGATAGCAGCAGTTAAAGTAGTCTTACCATGATCGACATGACCAATGGTACCAATGTTGACGTGAGGTTTAGATCTGTCAAAACTGGCAAATCTAACGAATGATCTTGGAGAACATTTTGGAACTGCAGTAATAGCAGATCTGTTCAAAGCACGGAAAGCGTTAACGAAGAAACGGGTTGACATGTTTGGACAAACTTGTATACGTAGATAGCAAAGACTTTCCTATTATTACAATGTGCTGATAGAGATGGGGTATTTCATCAATTTTTGAATTGCAATTTTTCAAAATTTTCAAGAACCTTCTGAGGGATTCTACAGCAGCTGATTGTTTCGTTGATGGCAAAAGTAAAAAATCAGCATAACTGTCATGTTCGCGGTACATGACAATTATGCCGGATTATTTTTGGCTTCCATCTTTATAGGTATAGATACTATTAGAAGATACTACATATGTTTATGTTTATTATATATATCAAATCGGAGTGTTTAGAAAATAGAATATAAGAAGAAAAGATAACCAACAAGACAACTACTGCTTTTCAATTGCATTTTCATCTCCGAATGGAGATGCTTCTGAAGGTTTGTGCTCAAAATCTTCATCAGCTGCCTCGTCATTGGAACTATTATCATCACCATTCATTTTACCATCATCATCATGTTCTTCTTCTACTTCCTCCTCATGTTCGTCAGGTTCATTATTTGAAGCTAGATGTGGATCATCCAAAGATGTTGCTAAATTATAATCATGTTCCAACTGTTCATTATCCTTCTGGAAGAAATTTTGCAACTTTTCATTGATTAGAACATCAGAATATTCATTAAACACAGACTCTTTCACATAGACAAGTGTCAATCCATCTTCGAAATCATCAGATGAATAATTCTTGATCTTTTCCTTTATATCCTCGAAGTCAGTTTCCTCAATGAAAAAATTCTTTCCTTCTTCTAGTTCATAATTAAAATAGTACCATGTTCTAGTTTCCTTGCTTAGATAAAAGAAATTACCTTCATTAACTATCACACCAGTAAGCAATGATGGTTCTAAATCCTTCTTAAGATCACCTAAAATATAGTCAATGTCATGTAAATTGATCTCCGATAGCTTTTGATTGAATTCCAAGTATGCAGTGGTACTAAGATGTCTGGTATCATGAATGTGCTTTTTAATGGTCGTAAGCTCATCTAATGCATTCCTCCGGGTACTCAATTCATCATTATTATTATTATTACCATCATCATCACATTTATCTTTATCTTCACTCTCACCGCATTTCTCTGACAAGTATGCTAATGCATTATCCAACAAACTTTGAACCTTTTTTCCCTTGAATGATTTCAGTTTCATTGAAGTTTCTGTAACTTTAGCCATAGATTCCTTTAACTCTCTACTTTCCTTATGCTTATTAGCAACAAGGTACTCATAATCTTTAGTATATATTTGGAAATATGCCTTTTCATCGAGATTAAATCCAGGTTCAAAACTTTCTCCATTGTTTGCAAGAATGATAGTCACAATGTCACTCACATTTTCAAAATGAGCAACACCTAATCTTTCATAGCCTTTACCCCACAAAGATCCATGCATCATTTTATAAATATCAGTGTCCAACAAGGAGGTTTCAAATGGAAAACATGTATACCGATCTCCAGAATCATCACCCTGTCCCAAAAATTTGGAACTGAACAGTTCATTTAGCGGATTAACCAATTCAGGATTTGAATCTCCAAACACTTTCACAATAGAATTGAATATGAATGTAATAAATTCAGCGACAGTTTCAAGTGGTTCCGTGACCAATTTCTGCGTTGCATCAGTAAGGTTTCTAATAGATGCAAATGCTCTCTTACTGTCTCCTTTTAAATATGCAACTAACCGTTGTAATTCCAAAGCCGTTTGTGGAATTTGTTGGCATCTGTCTTTCTTCCACCAGAAATGAGTATACCCATAGTCTTCATATTCAGTATTAAGCGTGATATTGGCAAATTTATTGACATTTGACAGTATCATGATCAATGGTGCATAGTAATTCTCAAGTAATTGCGATTGAACAGGTAAAAGAACCTTCGGTGTTTCATCATCCATGATCTTAGTACGTGAACTATCTTCATAAACATCATACACATTTCTTTTCTCAATGACTGAATCTGTGTTTATTTTCACATTCTCATCAGCGGAATAACCGTAAGTAGCCAACTTGGATTTCAATTCATCATCTAATTGGACAGATGTTGTAGGTTGGTTTACATTAACACTCACGCTTGTCTTGTCAATTGTGGATGAAGTATATTGTGGAGGTTCATGGTGTTCGATATGTGTGGAACTAGCAGTTTCATATGATGGTTTGGCATCTGAGCCAAGTGGGACTAGGTCCGTGTCTTCCATCTCAACGTATCCTGGTAATTCTAATTGTTCATTAAAGTTGTCACTATAAATAAAATTGATTGCCTTGTCTAGATCATTATCCGCTTGCTTTAGAGCCTGCTTTGCCAAATCTGGGTCAATTCCCATTTCGGTTAGCTTTAATACATTGTCACTCATTGGGTAATGCTCAGTACTTTTGAATTGATGTCTGATTTATTTGTCTTGTACTAGTTGAAAGGTGTAAGAGGTAAATTACAACTAGTAAAAACATGATGAAAGAAGATAACACACATTACTCTCAATTACTACGTCTAGTAGAGGACCAGTTTTTCTCGCGTCGATTATTGTAAATTATTAGCGTCGATCGACGCCTCTCTCATAACAAGATGGATATTAATAAGTGGACCTTTTAACACAAAGAATACTGCTACAGATTAGTTTAAAACAAACAAATAAAACCCAGAACTAAGTAGTGTATTATTGTACAATGATAAATATAAATGGGGATATATGGATATATATATATATGAGTATGCAATTAAAAAATAAAGATGGAGATTCCTGTTGTATTCTTTTTAAAACGATTATAGAGCATCCGGCAATCTTTCAATGACATATGAATGGGATCCAACACTCATAATTGGAACACCTGGAACTTTTCTGATTCTTCTTTTCAAATCAGCATCATTTGTAGCAACAATGAAACATTTATGTTGAATGACTCTACTCACTAGACAATCATCTGCATAAGTACCCTTATGGCTGCACGTGAGTCTCTTTATTCTTGGATCTTTAGCCAATGTTAATGCAATTCTATATCTGTGTCCTAATTTTTCCAATTCTGCCAACACACAATCCGTCACCATTGGGATACACTTAGCGTAAAGACAATCCATCATACCCCTGACAATGTCTATCTTCTTTTGTATACTAAAATTGAAAAAATTGGTATCTATTAATATCTGATATGGTGGTCTGATAGATTCATTGAACTGGAAGAATAATGCAGATGACACTTGTGGCACTGCTTTCACCAATTCCTTGTCTTCTTGCTTCTTTGGACTTTCAACATTTTCCTTCTTACGAGGATCTTTCTTTGAGATCATACGTTTCACCTGTGCAAACTTTCTTGTTTTCTTAGCTTTACCCATGTTGAATTATAAATTATGATTTATGATTAATCTTTGGTTATAAGGATGAAAAAAATAACTCTTCTGAACGAAATACAATATTATTCAGGCATATATCTGTCTAAACTAACTGTTTGTAATGTAATTAAACAAATCTAAAAGAAACAAAAAAAAAAAATAAAAAAATTTGTGATAGGTGTGCGATAACCAATATCTGATGCCTGTCACTGGACCTTGACTTTAAGATATGTATGTATATGAATGGTGTATATGTACCTTGCATAGATTACTATGATTTGAAATCCAAGATACCAATCTTACATATCAATAGAAAAAAAAAGGAACAACCATCGTTTCCCAACATTCAAACTACTCAACGTTAAACCATCTACTTTGTCATTACTAGAAGGTTCCAGATGTGCGAAACTCAAAATAAATATTTTTTTTTTTCAAATTTTTTTGTCCTTTTAAAATTGTTAATTAGTGCATAGTGAATAGGTAACACTTCTATCCTTTCTACAATAAAGGATTCATTTAATTTCAATTTAATCCAATTCAGATTTTTACAATAATAAAATGGCATCATCTAAGGAAATTGTTTTATCCTTCATTAAGGAATTTTTGGACAAGAATGACTTTAAAAAGGCTTCCGCTAAGTTAGACTCTGAAATCAAGTCCGCTTCCTTATCTTTGGTCCCTGTGGAGGGAACTTTAGAAGATATATTAGCTGAAACAATTGCATCTATCCAATCTGAACAGAAAAAGGATTCAGAGTCAGATTCCAGCGATTCAGAGTCAGATTCCAGTTCTAGTGACTCCAGTTCAGATTCCAGCGATTCAGATTCCAGTTCAAATTCAGACTCCAGTTCAGATTCAGACTCCAGTTCAGATTCAGACTCCAGTTCAGATTCAGACTCCAGTTCGGATTCAGACTCCAGTTCGGATTCAGACTCCAGTTCGGATTCAGACTCCAGTTCGGATTCAGACTCCAGCGATTCAGACTCCAGTTCAGATTCCAGCGATTCAGACTCAGATTCGAGTTCTAGTGACTCCAGTTCAGATTCAGATTCGGACTCAGATGAATCAGGCTCAGATTCGGAAGACGAAGAATTGAAAGACAGCAAGAAGAGGAAGTCAACTGATGACAATGAACCACCATTAAAGAAACAAAAAACTGAAGAAGAACCAGATCAATCATCATCATCATCTACAACAGCATCCAACAGGGACAGTCCAATTCCTGCTGAGTCAGATGAACCATTAAAACCAGGTCAAAGAAAACATTTCTCTAGAATCGACAGATCTAAAATCAGTTTTGAACATGGTGCATTAAAGGATAATACCTACAAGGGAGCTGCTGGTACCTGGGGTGAAAAGGCTAACGAAAAATTAATGCAAGTGAGAGGTAAAGATTTCACCAAGAACAAGAACAAGATGAAAAGAGGTTCTTACCGAGGAGGTAGTATAACTATGGCTAGTGGAAGTTACAAGTTTACCGACTAGACATAATCGTCACTTTTAGATTTTTTGCTCCTTGTTACTTATATTTATATATACTGCTATTCTTATTACTTGTTAATTTTGTTTTTCTCTTCCCTTCTTTTAATCGCCTAATTGTTTTATTGGAGTTTTGACTTTATCATTTCATTCATTTCCATTTTATATCTGTAATTAGTAAAATTGTCCCTCACCCCTATTCTGCCAAGTAATTATCGCGTGCAAATAAGGGACACTAAAAAATCTCAGAAAGTTCAAATAAGAAAATCACTTAAAAGACAGAACTGATGTGATTATTAATTATTTAACAGTTTCTTTCCCATCAACTAGTCATCAACATTTGTAAGTCATTTGGAAGATTCAGATGTCACAAGTTGAAGGTACCTCTAATGATGTTGAAATTTCAAAGGAAAACCCAGATGAATTCCTGATATCTGATGATGAATCATCATCATCATCTGCAAATGAATCAGATTATGAACTTTCCAAACAAACTAAACGAATTAGCAAAAGGACACAAAAGTCAATTAATAAGATTAAAGATACAAACAGCGATACTAATTTTGAAGAGGATGAATTGGTAAAAGTGCCGTTAGATAGACCATCTGATTTCATTCCTGACTCGGTGTCAAATATTTTTGGTAGAACTGATTTTTCCTACTTAAAATTAAAACCAGACCATGCTTCAAGACCTATTTGGATCAGTCCATCCGATGGTAAAATATATTTAGAGAGCTTTTCACCATTATCAGAACAAGCCCAGGACTTCTTAGTGACAATTGCGGAACCAGTGAGTAGACCAAGTTTTATGCACGAGTATAGAATCACTACCCACTCATTGTACGCCGCTGTTTCTGTCGGTTTGGAAACAGATGATATCATCTCAGTGTTGAATAGACTATCAAAAGTGCCGGTGGCTCCGTCTGTCATTGATTTTATCCGTCAAGCTACTGTTTCATACGGTAAAGTGAAGTTAGTTTTGAAGCATAACAGATATTTCGTTGAATCATCCCAAGCAGATATTTTACAAATGTTATTAAAAGATGAAGTTATCGGTAAATTGAGAATTCAAAGTAGTGAAACAACTGTGACGACAAGTGATGGGTTAGTTATGACGAAGGCTCCAAGTAAAGGTGATTTGGTGATTCCGGGAACTAGTAAAAATCATAAAGATAATAATGAGAAAAAGCCAGAAGAAAAACAGGACCTTGAAGATCAATTTGCAAGTGTTATCGGTGAGGCAGGTGATCAAGATGATGATGACATAGATACAGTCCACTCATTTGAAATTTCAACGGAATCAGTGGAGACAGTTAAGAAGAGATGTCAAGAGATTGATTATCCGATGTTGGAAGAATACGATTTCAGAAACGATATCAGAAATCCACAACTAGAGATTGATTTAAAACCATCAACACAAATTAGACCATATCAAGAAAAATCATTGAGTAAGATGTTTGGTAACGGTCGTGCAAGATCAGGTATCATTGTGTTGCCCTGTGGTGCTGGTAAGACATTAGTTGGTATTACCGCTGCATGTACGATCAAGAAATCATGTATTGTTTTATGTACATCATCAGTGTCTGTCATGCAATGGAGACAACAATTTTTACAATGGTGTACGATTCAACCCGAAAGAGTTGCCGTTTTCACATCTGAAAACAAGGAAATGTTCCACACAGATTCTGGTTTAGTTGTTTCCACTTATTCGATGGTGGCAAATACTCGTAATAGATCTCACGATTCTCAAAAAGTGATGGACTTTTTGACATCGAGAGAATGGGGTTTTATCATTTTGGATGAGGTGCATGTGGTTCCTGCTGCCATGTTTAGAAGAGTCGTCACCACCATTGCAGCTCATGCCAAGTTAGGGTTGACTGCTACCTTGGTTAGAGAAGATGAAAAGATTTCTGATTTGAATTTCTTGATTGGTCCTAAATTGTATGAAGCCAATTGGATGGAATTGTCACAAAAGGGGCATATTGCGAATGTTCAATGTGCAGAGGTGTGGTGTCCAATGACATCAGAGTTTTATCAAGAGTATTTACGAGAGAATGCGAGAAAGAGAATGTTGTTGTACATTATGAATCCAACAAAGTTCCAAGCTTGTCAATTTTTGATCCATTACCATGAAAGTAGAGGTGATAAGATCATTGTGTTTTCAGATAATGTGTATGCTCTACAAGAGTATGCATTGAAATTGGGTAAACCATTTATTTATGGTTCCACTCCTCAACAAGAACGTATGAACATTTTGCAAAATTTCCAATATAACGATCAAGTCAATACGATTTTCTTGTCTAAGGTTGGTGATACATCCATTGATTTACCTGAAGCCACGTGTTTGATTCAAATATCATCTCATTATGGTTCAAGAAGACAAGAAGCTCAAAGACTAGGTCGTATCTTGAGAGCCAAGAGAAGAAACGATGAAGGTTTCAATGCATTCTTCTACAGTTTAGTGTCGAAGGACACACAAGAGATGTATTACTCTACAAAGAGACAAGCATTCTTGGTGGATCAAGGTTATGCCTTCAAGATTATCACTCATTTACACGGTATGGAGAACCTTCCAAACTTGGCATATTCGTCACCAAAGGAACGTCGTGAATTGTTACAAGAAGTGTTATTGAAGAATGAAGAATTGGCTGGTATTGAAGTCGGTGAAGATTCTGAGAATTTGGTGGGTCATGGAATATCCAAGAGATTGAAGAGTTCCAACTCTAGAGCGTCGAAGACTTCTGGTAATCTATCAGGTTTGGCTGGTGGTGAAGATATGGCATACGTTGAATATTCAAAGAACAGAAACAAGGAACTTAGCGGTGCTCACCATCCATTCTTTCAAAAGAACTACTATAAAACAAAGAAGAAAGGTAAAAGAGGTTAGACACTTTTGTTCAATAAATATTATTATTAATATTGAAAATATAAATTTTACATCGCATCAAATTATTTTTTTGGGTTTTTCTATATACAACATAAAATACTAGTATTATATTTTTTTTTGGCTTTATAATGATTAATTTAAATTAAATTTATTAATCTTAAAAAAGAAACAAACTAGGGGTTGTAAACTATGATACAAATGGAGCTATTAAGAGCAAAAAAAAGAAAAATATAAAAGAATAATATACAAATAATAATAAAACACAAAAGAAAGAAAAGGAAAGTAATAGAACCACTTTACATGAATTTAATACCTAATTTCTTAACTTGCTCTGAACATTCATCAACCAAGTTTGCATTCATATTTTCCAAGTCACTCATGATATCAGTCTTGAAATTAACCACATAAGTCATACATTCATTCAACTTGTAAAACATACTCTGTCTTTGTTCATTCAGTTGTTGAGTTAACTTCTTGAATTGCTTTTGAGTGATATCGTATTCACTTTGTAAAGTCTTACGTCTTTCATCCATCTTGAATGTAAACATTCTGATTTCTTTACTCTTCTCCTCAGATTGTAATTGCTTTGTAGAGATCTCGTTGTAGTATGACTCATTCAATTCATTGTATTCTTTTCTAGATTTCGCCAACCGTTCCTCCAGAGCTTCCACTTCGTCCTTTTGGGAGAGGATTTGCAATTTCAGGTCATCCAGGTTTTCTTGATTAGCCATCAATGAATCTTGGTTGAATAAATGTTTATTCACTATTGTCTGTTTCAATTGTAACAAATTCTGTTTGATGTTGAGTTCTCTTAGTTGAGGAATCAATTCATCTGGCTTTAAACCAAGATTGGAATCATTGCTGATCAATTCAACGTCAGGGTTGGTGATTGCCAATTGAGGAGTGTCACCGCCGTTGAGATCGACAGTATTTAAGATTTTGTAAATGGTGGTGTTGTATTGGTTCACTAATGAATCCAGTTTTTGGTAAACATCCTTCAATGACTCAAATCTGTCATCTATCGATTCTTGCATTTGTCTTTGCTTTCCCGTGACAGTTTCTATGTGGGTCGTTAAATTACTTCTTTCGTTGTGCATTAATTCCAGTTCTTTGATGGTGAATTTCTTAGCATTCAACTCTTCCACTATTTGTTGCTTCTCAGTTTCAGCCTTGTCGATGTTTTCATTGATACTTTGTAGGTCATCTTTCAATTTCTGAATGATCGATGGCCATTTTTGTCTTCGTTGCTTTTGCACGTTAACATAGTATTCAAATTTGGACACATCCAACTCTAATGCCTTGGACCGTTCGATTCTATCCTGTAAATCATCATGAGATGTCATCAGTTGTTGCACATCCTTGTTGAGGCGAACGTTTTCATCCGATAGAGTTGATGTTTTCAAAGTCACCTCTTTGATGTAGTTATGGTAATCCTTCTCCATTTCTTTGTAATGGTTGTCGAATCTAGTACCACCAGTTAACATATAATCCTTGTACGATTTTAATGCGTATTTGGTGAACAATTTATCAACCAAGTTCTGTTCCTTGTTGATGATGGAATCATTGAATGAATCTTCCGAGTACATTGATCTATTTGGTTGCGATTGTTGTTGAGTGTTTTGACTTTCTTGGAAATTGTCTAAATTGATGTTATCCAAGTTTAATGTCTCTTGAACCAGGGTCAGTAACCAATACAACATCCCCAAAAACACATGCCAGTTAGCACCACCAACAGCACTGATCTGGGATTTATTGATTGTGTCCAAAAACGGGTACTCCAAGAATTTCAACAAGGAGTAAATCTCCAATTCCATGGATTTGATGAATTTGTAACCTGGATCGATTTTCTTGTACAACCATTGGAACATCAACACAAATTCCTTTTGTGTTGGATCATTTAACATTCTCGTAGTCAACTTGTGGTTCATTTCAATTTCAAATCTATTGGTGGATAGAAACTCAAACAATTTTTGTTTCATCTGGGTTTGAAAAGTTTTATCTCTCAATGGTCTTGGATCCTTTGGTTGACTTGAAATGTATGGATTCGATGGAGTAGCAGCCACCATGGAAGTGTCCATGTATCTACCAGCAGACGATCCAGGGCCTGTATTGGATCTATGAACGTTCATCGGTTGTCTATTTCTCTTTGTGTATGCCACTGGGATATGTGATGTTCTCTGCACTGATTGTTGAACAGCGTCTTGAATGGATAATAATTGACCTTGACCTTGACTTTGTTGTTGTTGTTGTTGTTGTTGTTGAGATGTTTGAGATAAACCGAACGATGATTGTCTCTTATGCATCGATGGTTGATTGACTAAACTTGGGGCACCTAGTTTAATGTTCGATGGTAATAAACTTAGTCTCTTTCTCTTCACAGATGACAAACCAGGTTGAATGTTTGGATCTAATGATGCTAGTATATCATTGTTGTTGTTGTTGTTGTTGATTGGAACGTATGAGAATCTCTTTTTAGAATTCGACAGAGATGTACGATATTCCGACATGTTTGTTATCATTCAATGCCTGAGTATTGAGTGTTATAACAGTGGTATTATATTCAATATTGTTTAATGGGAAACGTTGATAAATGTTTATATATATAAGACGTCTTTTTCGTTTTTGTTTTGTTTTTGTTTTTGTTTTTTTTGTTTTTTTCTTCTACTCAAAATCTGGAAAGGTAAACAAAACAAAACAAAACAAAACAAAACAAAACAAAAACAAATTAAAAAACGCGAGACGATCGACCTTTTACTATTATCGACCGCACAAGAGAAAAAAGTCACATGTATAATTAATTATAGCATAACTGTAATGTACGCATATCCATGTAAGTTATGCGTACAAGAAAAAAAAAGGTCTAGACCGGGGGATTATTTGCCATTCACCGGCTCTATCATTCGACACACACCCCACTTTGTCTCCTCACTTCACCTCACTTTACACCCCCCCTCCACCCACTCACTCACGCCGTTGCAATTGACACGTCTCGTAAAAAGTACAGATAGGCTTACCTGTTACACCTGTTACAACAGCCATTTCTCTTTAAAAAGCAGGAAAAAAACGCGCGTGCGTGTGGAGTCCCTTCGTACCAAGGAAAAGAGCTCTCTCTCTTTTTTGGTGTGTGTGTGTGTTATTTTTCTGATTATGTCACTTGTCACTTAGTTAGTAAGTAATACTAAGTAAGTAAGTAAGTAACTAAAAGATTGACACATCTCATTTACTCTTATTATAGTAATTCTATTCTGTTCTTATAGATTTGTAATTTTATTTATTACTTTGCTGTTTTTCTTTTCTTTATATATCTATTTATCTATATATATATATATATACTAATTAATTCAATTCTTTTGAAAAAAAACATACATACAATTTTTATATCCCATCACCATCACCATCACCATCACCATCATCATCACATATACAAAAAAAACTCCGTACTTCACCCGATAGTTTTTTTTCTTTTTTTTTACTACTGGTTCCTTAAAATATATATACCGACCACAGCAAGATTTGATCGAATCAACTTTAAATAATTTCAAATTTTACAATCATATAACTTCTATTCCATTTCATTCCATTCATTTATAAATAAAAAAAACAATACCTAAAGATATATAGATTATATCTAAATTTACTGAGTAAACGCAAGAATAAGAAAAAAGATAATGTTACAGACAACTAATACGATTTCACTGAAACGGTCGTTGGCTCTACCAATGGTTAGATCTGTCAGATTCAACTCATCAAAGTTATCTGTGGGTGCATCATCTATATCATCGACCACCAGTGGTTCCACCGGATCATCTACTAGCAGTGGTCAAACGACTTCCCCTGGTTCATCGTTCACACAGGAGAGTTTTGAAGATCAAGTGTTGTTGGATAAATTGTTCAGACAAAACAAACCAACTAGAAAATTCATTTACCAAACTGGTAATTTCTTACAAAGACACGAGGAATCTAATGTGCAAGAAAAGGATAAATTCACTTGGTTAGATCAAAATTTACTAAAGTTGAAATCAACTCCAGTGAATTTCAATTATTACCTTCGTAGCATCAGAGATTTGAAAAATGCTAACCAATTACCATATAAATTTGGTTCCAATCAATTAGTGTCCAACGATGCCAAGATGGATGAATACTTGAAACAGATTCTCTGGGAGTTTAACGCTCCTATCAGATATGCCTTTGGGTACGGTTCTAAGGTGTTTTCCCAGGGGAAGGAATCCGATTTGGCTAACTCTCAAATGGATATGGTGTTTGCAGTGTCTTACCCGGACCACTGGCATTCATTGAACACTAATCAAAACCCATCTCATTACTCAACTTTTAGACATTTAGGTTCTAATGCAATTGCCATATTGGAAGAGTTAGGTGCCGGTGTGTACTTTAATCCATTTGTGAAGATGGATTTCAAGAAGTCACAAGTGGATCCAACACGGAATTTGGAATTGAAATACGGTGTCACATCGATGGATAATTTAATCGATGATTTGACTAACTGGAGAACCATGTACCTAAGTGGTAGATTACACAAACCCGTTGCTATAATACGGAACTCACCTAATATCTGTTTGTTAAACCAATACAATTTAACTAATGCCGTTAAATTGGCTGTGTTGTTGTTGAACAAACCACAAGTTAAAGAATCTGAACTTTACTTGAAAATTGCATCTCTTTCATACATTGGTGACCCAAGATTGAAAGTGAAGGGTGAAAACCCTAAAAAGGTGGAGAACATTGTGAATAACCAATTCCACCATTTCAGAGAATTGTATCTACCACTACTGCAAAACTATTTCCCAAATTTGATTCAAACGGCTCCTGGTCATGATGGTGGCAACAGTGAATACACATTTGACATTAATTTGGACACCCACTCAAAAGCAAATATTTTGGTGGACTTGCCAAGAGAGTTTAGAAGAAAATTATTCCAAACTTATTCTACTCAATTCTCCAATGAATTCTCCAAGGATCTAATGTCTCAACAATTGTTGGGCATGTTACCAGGAACTGTGGAATTGAACCCAGCTAAGCAATCACATGAATTGAATTTCATGGAATTACAACAACTGTCTGAAACCGCTGCAATCACTGAAGTACCAATCAATGATTGGGAGTACATGAGTAATGCCATCAAGGTTAAGGACAATTCATTTGTGGAACAAATGGCATCTGATGCTAATTTAGTTGATAATTTACATAAAACAATTGAACAAACTGTGGCTAGACCTGCATTGATTCAATCTATAAAGGGTGTTCTCACTGCTGGTGTGTCAAGATCAATTAAATACGCATTGGAAAAGAGAAAGAAGTACAAAATGGGTGTGAATAAAAAATAAGTTTATTCCTCTTTTAAAACATTTTGATTTAAATACTTGTCTTTCACAAACACTGTATTATTTTATAAAACAAAAACAAAAACATTACTCTTTTTATTGGTTTGCTTTTTATCTCTATTATCTCTTTTTACTATATGGTTTTCAATTATTTGTTTGATATATATATACATTTGGTTTTTTATTTTACACTCTTTTTTTATTATTATTAAGGATTCATTATTTTATTTAGGTTGTTCTTCTCTTTTATCTCCAACTTTTTTCTCTCATTATTACTATTATTAATACTACACACAAACTATTTGTCTTTCTTTTTTCTTATTTATACAAAAAAATATAAATTATTACTTTTTTACTTTGCTTAAAAAAACAGTGTAACTATATAATAATAAGTGTAATTATAGTTGTCTTTTGACAAATGAAGAAATATATATAACTATATAAGAAAACAAAAACTAAAACAAAAAAAAACACATATAGTTATAAAAAAATAATAATAATACATAGTTTACAAGTGTTGAATCAAACAAAAAAAAAGGTGTTGGCAGTAAGTTTAAAGTTTAACGACAAAACTCTTCAATCCACTATAACTAATGGAAATCTTCGTAGAATCCATATTCCAAGAGATGCTAGAGATGAAATTAGATGACACATTAGTGAATTCAGGTTGATAATAACCTGTTTGCTTTAATTTACAATCATCAGTGATTTGCCAAATGGTGACATTACCTTCCAAATCACCAACGGCTAATTTGTTACCGGTTGGTGATAAGCTAGCTGATAAAATCGACAATCCATTGTTAATAGTGTGAACATCCATTGGTTTGTTCTTTACGAAATCCCATAACCGTATGGACCCATCGATGGAACAACTGACGAGGTACCATTTTTTATCGTTGATTTTAAACCAGGACAAATACGTTATCGGTTGAGAATGGCCGATTAAAATTTGTAATGCATTCGATGAATTTCCCTTCCAAAGTCTTATCGTTTGATCATCCGACGCTGAACATAACAGTTTCAATTCCTTGTTGTATAATACAATTGATATAAAGTCTAAATGTCCATTTAATATACCTAATGGTTGTGATTCACCCAATTCATGGACCAGCAATGTGAATTTAGGACCTGGAATGACAAATTTATTGGAATCAATCCAGCAAGCATCACTACCGTTACATTTAACATTTGAGTTTGTGCCATTGATCAAACTATTGTTGTTGCTGTTACCGCTGCTGCTGGTAGTACTTGTGGAAGTGGTGGTAGTGTTAAACGTCTGTGAATAATCCAAATGTTGAATTGGTTGACCAGTATTGGTGTCCCACACAATGGCCTTATCTGTCGCATCCAATGTCAATAAATGTTTAGAATCTGGTGACCATTTGATAGCCATCACTGGAGAGTTATGCAATGCCATGATGAATCGTATTGTACCTTTGGCGTCCCACATTCTCAATTCACCATTCTCAGATGCAGTGACCAATGAATGGCCCTTGGGGCACCATGAAATGTCTATTGTGTCCTTACTCGTCACTGGATGAGGTAATAATTTCAATTCAGTCTCCAATTCACCGGTACCTTGGTTCGTTACGAGTGCACAGATACCTGAGTAACTGTCTCGCTGACCCCAGGAGAGAACATCTGGGTGTGATGGGTTCCAGCTACTTGTCAAACTTGGAGGGAACGAATAATATTCTTTAAGCACAACAGTGAAATCATCATTGGTAGCTGTTGCTGTCGTTGCGTCAATGTCCATTTTATCTGTATTTGTCAACGTCTTTGCTGTTATTGTTGTTACCTGTGAACTGGTGGAAGAATCTTCCCCATTTTCTTTAATTGCATCAACCTTTGAATCTGTAGTTGACTCTTCAATTTGATTTATACTTCTATCTGGCATTTCTATCTTACTCTCTTCATGAAGGGCACCGAATAAATTGAAATCCATATTTATCACATCCTGAGTGGTTATATCCTTCTGGTCTCTGACCATATCATTAACTTTGGAGTACAATATCCCCTTCTGTACGAGATCGACAAGACACCCAATCGGCACTCGTTTATTGTATCTATCTTCGTATTTATCAATGCTTGTTTCATCCTGAAGTGCATACGCACTCACGTCTAATCCACCTTCTTGTAGATACCTCCAGATTAAATAATTTAGTTCATTCACTGACAGAGACATTGTTTATTGAAAACACACGAGCGAGAGAAAGTGATAGAGGTAAGGGGAACTATGTATTTGTCAGTTTAATGGTAAATATCCTGTGTGTGCAATAGTGGTGGTGGTGGTGATAATGATGACTCAGATATATGGATATATTGCAGTGTGTATGGTGGATAAATTGAAGGAACACAAGGAGAAAAAAAGGGAAACAATTTGTTTATAATTTGAAAAAGAAACCTTTTTCTTTCTCTTTCTATTTCCCTTTCACTTCCCCTTGTATGTCTGTCTGCCTTTCTCGACCAAAAAAAAAAAAAAAATTCTCACCCGTCCCAAAGGGGAAAATTAATTTTTTTTTTCTTTATTTCTTAATGCTACGGTTACTTTACTGTGTACAATTTGTTTAGTCGTATTTATAGTAATGTGAATATTGGTTTTACAAAGGAGTTTTGAAGTGGTACGTATCAATGAGTTAAATGTATTTTACTTTTCATTGTGGCAATTGAGTGGTATGATAAGATTCTAAAGAAGACTAAAAAAAAAATAACATATTGTACCATATGTAAATCTAGTGAATTGATTGAATGAATAATACACACATTGCAGATATATAATATTTAAATATTATTTGAGAGGAATTGGAATTAACAGGTTATCCATTTGAATTTATCTGTTCGTTACAAATTGATACCTCTATTTCAATCCTTCTGTGTTTTTTTTTCATCTTTGATACTTTTTCACTGGTTACCTAATTAGGTTTCATCTTTAATCTTAGTACTATCCCACCCAGTTACAAAAACAAAAAAAAACAAAAAAACGAATCCATTGATTAAGATATGACATTACGAACACCTCAACCATTGACAATGTCAACAAAGATTGCTCAATTTGAGATGGTGGAATTCTTTAAAGTGTGTCCACCGACAGATATATCCACTGTTCCTGATAATAGGCCATCGTTTGATTATCCATTTAAATATTATCATACTAGAGGTGATTACAGCAAACACAGAATTCGGAAACCTGATGAATCAGCTGATGATTATGACAGTGGGTACATTGGTGACTCTGTACTGCAATACAAGTTCGATCCTGACCAATTAACGGTCACTACAGACAATCACATCATGACAGGTTCCATTGAATTGACCCAATTGATCACAGACACTATAGTAGATGATTCCGAGAGACCATTGAGCGATGGGTATCGATTGAAGATGACGCTGAGAACATTCTCCGGAGACGTTTGGGCTCATTGTACATACGACACATTACAGTACCAGGGCGTTCAAGTGAAGAATCCATTGACGGGGAATTACTACACCACCATTGAACGAATGCTAAATGACGTGTTTGTCGTGTTTGTGGATTGGGAGAATGGTAATAAGATAGCCATTGGTATGGAGTTCAACCCAAGAGATTCATTGATTTTGGAACAAGAATTGAAGGATTTTGAACTACGGTACACTAATCTTGAAAGAATGAGACTAGGATTGGATACATATAATCTGAATGATTTAGAAGTGGAGATCAGTGATGATGATGATGAAGAAGAAGAAGAAGAAGAAGAGGAAGATGATGAACTGGATGAGGATAAAAACGTTAGCCAGCCACCTAAATGGATCAGAGACGTCAATGACGCCCATGATGTTGTTTTGGAGTTCCGACAAAAGCCTGGTAATGTGCACTCTAATAAATACTACACTGTCAGTATCGACAAGGACACTGCACAATTGACTGATTCAATTAGAAGCTTCACCATTGTCGAGACTGATGATGAGGATGATGGGGATGATGAGGATCATGATGATAGTGACAATGAAGAAGATGATTTTGGTGATTTTGTAGCTGCCTGAATTTTTGTGTTTGTCCTATCATTTATATATACCCCCTATAATATTTACTACAGAATTTATCTTTTACTTTGTATTTTACAGTTAATCTGCTCCCCGCATGCTTTTTAATATTTGTTTTCATGTTCCATCTATTAAAGTAATATGCTTGATATTTATCATTAAAAAAAAACAAGAATATCCAAGTTTGTTTTATATACAAGAATTAGGTATACATTATAATGCAGAATGATTTTTCTTTATGATTTTGTTGTTGTCGTTGTTGTTGTAGAATGTAAAATCGTTTTTCACACATTAAAGATCTCTCTCCCAGAGCAATTTATGTTTCTCCTTCAATTCTCTGGCATTTCTTGTCTTATTCGACCAACGTTTAACAACATTCTTCAATTTCTCTTGCTCCTTAGCGACAGTGGCAGGGTTAGCAGTGGTGGCAATGTTGATGAAATGATCGGTAATGTGGAATTTTTCCTTCATTTGCTTTCTAGTGGCACCAGAGTCTCTCATTTTTTGTAATTCGATCACATCGGCTTTAGTCAATTCGTATTTCTTTGGTGTTCTGGCCTTGGATAATATTGGCATGTATTGTATGTTTTGCTTGACCAATTGGTCCTCCTCTGGGTAATACAATTTAGATGACTTTCTTGGATCAGAGTCTGGTAAGAACGCCTTTGGTGTGATCTCTGGATTTGGCGACGATGGAGATGGATGGTAAAACAATCCATTTGGTAAATTTGGCTTCAAATTAAATGCAGATGATCTGACATTGTATTTGTTCGGTGTGACAGCTAATTTCTCTGGTAATGGTGGTTCTCCTCCATTGGATGACGTTGACTTGAACCTTATTGGATTCTTAGATAATTTCACAGATCTTAAATTAGATCTTAAACCATTACTTGTGAACATCATGTTGAGTGATATGGTGTTATTGGTTTATATACTGTGGTGTTGCAAATGAATGTTAACGGATTGTATCGATCCTTCGAATGTTCCTATACACAAAAATACACTTTCTCATGATTGAAAAGTTCGAAAGAAAAAAAAAAGAGACAGAGACAGACAGGGGAAGAAAAAAAAAAGAGACTCCCATCACCGGGTAACCATCGACCCGTCTATCGACTCAAAGTCACGTGAAATAAAATCGACTCAAGAAAGAATCTTTCAAGCCAGTTATTCGACGCGTCGATTTAACCATAAAGAAAACGGCGTTTGCCATTTGATATAAAAAAAATTTGGTAAATACCTCTCTCTCATTGGTTGAAATCTTAGCGCTCGCTGTTTGAAAATAATTTTTTTCTTTTTTAGATGAGACAGAGTCTGTTGATTTTTCAAGTAGTGTTTGTTAGTGTAAAAAAAAGTGAGTTCATTCGGTATTTGGGTGGGTGGTATTGTTTTTTATTTGTGATGTATATACTTATTTATTTATATTTGAAAAAACAGCTGTTTCTTTTTCAGAATTATTGATATCATTATCAATTATATTTATTCACTTATTTATTCATTTTATTTATTTCTATAGATATTTCTTTATTTATTTCTCAATCAGTCGGTTATAAACTCCATACTTAGAAGGATATTCCTACATATAGAGAAAAAAAATTTACACACAAACAAAGACACCCTTTAATTTGCTCAAAGACATTAGATCAAATTTTAAAAAAATCTAACAAGTATTTCACTGATATATATATATATATATATAAGAACAAAAACTCACTTTTCCTTCCACAATGTATATCAGAGCTGCTCACAGAAACACGATCTCAAGATCCATTTTCTCTTCGACTTTTCTAATTGCATTCACATTAGTGGCAGCTAACTCTGTCATTCCATGTCCACATGACTCGTCAATGGCTAATGACTCTCAATTACCAAAGGAAGTGAGAGAGGAAATGGCTGCTGACAAACAAAAAAAGCAATAGAATAAACTGTACATTACAAGATGATTCCATCACGATCTCTGTGTTTTGTTGTGTGTTGTGGTCTGTTTGGAAGGACGAAAAAGAATCCAGCCAATCATAATCGCACGTTAACCAACAAACCCATCCACTGATTCATCGACCCATTTCAATCAATACATTACACTTATTTAAATATAATGGTTTTTTTTTGAAATAAGACCATTACCTATCCAAAAAAGAAAAAAAAACATGGATAAGAACGCTCAGCTCGGTTGCTTCTTATTAGTCTTATATATATTCTTAGCATCGCATAAGTTTTGTCTATATAGCTCAATAATGTTCCAAGTTGGACATTTATTGAAATCCAAACAGGTGTGGACTTGTTTAAACCCTAGTTTAAGTTGATAATCTTAAACTGTGATTGATCTTTTTTTATATATTCCCCTTACATAGTTATGTTTATCATATATAACGAAAAAAATATACATCCAATTCATTGAAATCCATTTATTATTTACCCATCACTCACTATAAACAGTAAGCAGGTTACATTTTAACGTGAGCACGTAGCGAGCGAGTGAGGATTGGTAATAAAATTAAAAAAAAAAACACAGACAACTTAAAATTGAAAAAAAAGAACACTTTTAGTTAGCATGTGTTTCTTGTTTATGTAGTTCAAATTTTCTAAATCAATTGTTCAAATACTACTTTACTTTGTTCAATATGAATTCTGAGGAGAAATCGAGCCCCCCTACGGATGATACCTATGATCCTGCTGGTGAATACACTGAAGATGTGATTGAAACTCATTCTTCTTCGCCTCCCGCCACTGGAGTTATCGAAAATGAAATTGAACAACAGCAGCCAAGTACAATTGAGTCAAATGAACCAATGAATGATGAAAATAAACCTGCTACAGAAGCCGAAGAGCAAAAATTTTTGAGTGAATTTGGTACCGATCAGGATAAGGATGATCAGGGGCATAAAGAACAAGATGAAGATGAAGATGAAGATGAAGGTGAAGATGGAGAAAAATCAGGGGCAGAGGAACCTATCAAAGAAACGGGTGAACCTGCCGCTGAAGAGCCATCAATTGCTCCAGCTGAAGTGGAAGAAAAAGAAGATGACATCTCAGATGTTGATGATTATGATCCAGAGAGTCTTTTAGATGATTCAAAACCGGAGTCTGATTCTAAACCAGATGCGTCTTCTGATCCATCTGCTTCCAATGATGCCGAAGTGGATGTTCCCTTGTTCAATGAAATCATCAGTTATTTTATCACAACTAACTTATTAAATGATCAATCATTCAATGCATTGACACCTGCGGGGAAATCTAACCTGTTGTTACAAAAATACAATAAGGCTAAGGGAACATCAATCAATGTTAAGTTGAACTTCAACGCTACAACTTCATACAATAAACCAAGAATGAAATCAAATGAACAGTTTCAAGTGATGGTGCCAATGAACCCATATTGTCTAAGACCAGATATAACCACTCAGATGACTGATGAAGAATTAAGTGCATACAAGGAATACTTGAAGAATGAAGATGTGTCCTTGAGTAGCGGTAAATGGGATAATTTCCCCATTGGTTCAAGATTGTTCATCGGTAACTTGGCCGTCAATTCCATTAAGAAAGTTGACATTTTCAGAATCTTTCATGTGTATGGTGAAATTAAACAAGTCAGTTTGAAACAAGGATTTGGTTTCATTCAATTCACAACTGCTGAAGCATGTTCCCGGGCCATTGAAGGTGAAAAGAATGTTCCTCTTCATAATAAATTCATGCATTTGGAAGTGTCTAAGCATCAAATCCAAAAGGCTATGGAACAAAAGCAAGCAGGTACAAAGAGAGAAAGATCACCATCACCAAGTGGTGACCACACTTCTCTTGACTCCCGAGACGTGGCAAAGAAACAGCCGAAAACAGAAGTTAAATTAATTTTTACTACAAATTCTGATGAAGAATTCAATCACAGTTTAGTGCAAAGATTAACCAAGGATGGAATCCTTCTTGAAACCGAGGACTCAGGTGTATCCATTGATGACGTTCCTCAAGAGAGTATTACATCGGCTGCGTATGACGGTATCCTTTGTGTTCTGTTGACCACCACAGATGGTTTAAATGTGTTTGCATATGAGGCCACTGAGGATGGTGGAATTAAATTTGATGAGTACAATGATATCTCAATTGATGATGCCGTTGAAGTTATTTTAGGTGCAAAGGCTAAACGTTTTGCAACTGAAAATGAGGATACAAGAGGTAACAACAATAACAATAAGCGTGAAAGAGCAAATGATAAATATAATCAACCTCGTAATGGCAACCAATTACTATACGGAGGCGGTAATAACAAGAACAACACCAATAGACGGAATGATGATTATAGGTTTAATGGGCACAGTAATAGAGGCAGAGACAGAGACAGATATGGTGGTCATAGAGGTCAAACCCGTGACTATGATAAACGTGGTGGAAACTACAGAAAAAATGATAATAACAATAATAGTAATAATAATGTTAATTCATATCCTGTCCATCAGGCACAGCCATTTGGTTACCCTTCACAATACAGTCAACAACAACCTCAACAATTTCAAAGACCTCCTGTGCAGCAATATGCTCCTGTACCTGCGCCTCCCCCTTCTGGTTACATGGGCCATCCACCTCCCCAACAATATAACCAAAGTCCTTATCAGCAATATCCTCAACATCCACCACCTCCACGCGGTCAACACCTACCTTATGGTGTGACACCACCGCCGCCCCCACCACCTCCACCACAATCACATCATCCATTCCCAGGGCAAGCACAATCTGCTCCAGGTTTGTTAAATGGAAATCAGGCGGCAGTGTTACAAACATTACAAGGACTAGATCAAAATACATTACAATCAATGGTTAGTCTATTACAACAACAGCAGCAACAACAACCAGGGCAAGGCACTCAGCAATATCAATCCCAACAACACCCAAATGCATCAGCTACCTTGAATGGTTTCTTAAACCAATTGCAGACCTCGCCTGCAGGTAATAATCCGCCACCCCCATCAAATGGTTTCTCTGGAAACAACCCTCCTCTAAGTAACAACAGCAATAATAATAACACCAACAACAATAATAATCAACAACAAGATCCAAGTGGTGACCTCTTCGAGACATTGGCCAGATTAAAGAACAATATGTGAATATCTCTCTTTTTCCTTTTATTCATTCGATGTTTCTACACGCATTCTTCGTAAATGGAATCTTGTTAATAACTCTTGATTTAAAAACAAAGAAAAACAAATGATCTTGATCCACATAATCAATCTAAACAATATTTATATATACATTTCTTAATACTTTGCTCTTGATATTAAATGATAAATAAGAAAATAGTTTACCCCCCCTTCTAACTATTGAAACATATCTCCTCGTAAAACTCCCGCTACTGGGTAAATTTAATCTGTTCCTTTGTTCTATTTTTTTTCTTTTGTTTTTGTTTTAGTGTGGTGGGCGAAGTTTTTCCGATAATTGCATACTCCGAAAACCCTCCGTAACTTGTTTGAATAAGAAAACAGCACTGTAGCACATGATTACTTTTGGTTTATCTAACCCTATATAATCTAACCCTATATAATATGAACCATCTTTTAATGGATACATATATGTGTAATTTCATATATTTCTTCTTCAAAGTGGTTTGAATCTCTTGTTTTCTAGAGCTAGAGCTAGAGCTGAATATATTGCAATTTCATTCGACGAGTGAAATTCTGTCATTGTTCTCTTCGTTCCTATTGTACTTCTTCAACTGTTTACACGCTAGAAGTAAGGAAAGTTCGTTGTTTTTCCAAATCTATATAAAACTTACAGTTAAGTAAAAAAAAAACATAAAAAAATTGGAAAAAGAAAAAAGTAGACACTATAACCACAGGACTTTGTACTTTTAAATTTAGTAACACAATTAATTGATTACAATATGGTGCATCAACCAGAACCACTAATCCATTCAGTTTCAATTCCCTCTGATTTGAAGGAGAAGTTTTCAGAAATTGAAAAGCAATTCACCATCTCAGGGGACAAACTAAAAGAGATTACTGAACATTTCGTCAATGAATTGGAAAAGGGGTTATCCAAAAAGGGTGGTAACATTCCAATGATCCCTGGTTGGGTGTTAGATTACCCAACTGGTCAAGAAACTGGTGATTATTTGGCCATCGATTTAGGTGGTACCAACTTGAGAGTCGTTGCAGTGAAGTTAAAGGGTAATTCTGATTTCTCCTTTACCCATTCCAAGTATGCATTACCATCCACTATGAGAACTGCAAAATCTGAGGAATTGTGGGACTTCATAGCTAATTGTTTGGAGAACTTTCTCAAGGAGAAATTCCCCAACGGGACTGATGAAAAGTTACCATTGGGTTTCACTTTTTCATATCCGGCATCACAAGATGCCATTAATATGGGTGTGTTACAAAGATGGACCAAGGGTTTCGACATTGATGGCGTGGAAGGACACGATGTTGTTCCAATGTTGCAAGCTGCTATCGAAAAGAAGAATCTTCCAATTGACGTTGTAGCACTGATTAATGACACTACAGGTACTTTAGTGGCATCTATGTACTCTGATCCAGAAACAAAGATGGGATTGATCTTTGGTACAGGTGTGAACGGTGCATATTACGATTTGGCTGTTAATATTCCAAAGTTAGAAGGTAAACTACACGAGGACCAATCCAAGAAGGGTGTCCCAATGGCAATAAACTGTGAATATGGTGCCTTTGATAATGAACATGCAGTGCTTCCAATCACCAAATTTGACGCTCAAATTGATGCGGAATCACCAAGACCAGGTCAACAGGCTTATGAAAAGATGATTGCTGGTTACTATCTAGGTGAAGTGTTAAGATTAGTGTTGTTAGATCTCTATGAAGACGGGGTTGTGTTCAAGGGACAAGACATCACTAAATTGAAGACACCATTTATTATGGATACTTCCTACCCATCTAGAATCGAACAGGACTCCTTTGAAGATTTATCGATAATTCATGAACTGTTCAGCAAGGATTTGAACATTGAAACTACTGATGCCGAAAGGGAAATCATCCACAGATTGTGTATTTTAATCGGTACCAGAGCTGCCAGATTGTCTATCTGTGGTGTCGCAGCTATTTGTAAGAAGATGGGTTACAAATCAGGTCACTGTGCATCTGATGGATCAGTCTTCAATAAATACCCAGGTTTCCAAACTAGAGCTGCAAGTGGTTTAAGAGATATCTTTGATTGGGAGGGCAAGGAGGAAGATTACCCTATCAAATTAACCGCAGCTGAAGATGGATCTGGTGTTGGTGCAGCTGTGATTGCTTGTTTGACCGAGAAAAGAATCAAAGCTGGTAAATCAGTGGGTGTTAAACACTGATTTTGATACAGTATCTGTATTGGTCTTGATCTTATATATGCATATATAACACTATTTTAAACACTAAACTTACCTATGTGGTGTATATTTCAAATTTTAATTTTACTAAATGATTTCTTAATTACTTACTATAGATCAAAATGGGTTTTATACTGTAAAAGGGGCGCGTTTAACAAACTTTCCACAAAGCGAGAGAGAAAAGTGCTTTTGTTTTGGTTTCTGAGAACACATTTGTAAACATAAATGATGATAAATATGTATGCACACACACACATTTCGATTGATTGCACAGTTCTTCATTTATAGTACAAGGTTGATTACATAATCTTACCACCTTTATTTGATACAATCATGAACATTCCAGAACAATCTGTATATCATTTAAGGCCTACCATTCTTTACTGTCTTGATCATGATCTTTTATCAACTGCAGAATTCACAGCTGAGAGATTGCTAGCTCAAAACAGAAACAACATCGATTCCATCTACATATATGCATTGACTTTATACAAACAAAAGAAATACAAGACAGTGTACAACATTACATCATCATATGCCACGGAACATGTTGGTTGTTCGTATATGTTTGCGAAAGCGTGTTTAGAACTAAATAGAGAACCAGATGGTGCCAAAGCATTGACCAAAACATCACAACTATGGAACAATTTAATATCCAATTCTAATTATGAGAGTTACCAGCCTGATGCTATAGCATGTTCCATGTTACTGGCTAAACTATACAACAAGATGGGTGATGTTCAAAGAAGTGCAGTGTATTACGCAGAAGTGTGTAAGATGAATCCATACATATTCGAAGCATTTGAGGCTCTATGTAAGATGGGTGTTAAGGTCAAAGTGAATTCTATTTATAAAGTCAATCAATTAGATGAAATTAGTAATCCATTGTTCAAGACACCAGGTCCAGGTGTGGAGAAGAAATCCGGATTTGGGTTTGGGTTTAGTGGTGATCAAAAACCATCAGATCATCAAACGAAAAGTGTGTCGGTGACTCCAGCTAGGTCAAATACATTGAATACTATTCACCAATCGCCTGAAATGCAACAACCAGCAAGTTTTATGACAACGCCAAGGATCAAACAAACACAAATACCAGACGCACCCTTGAGAAGGCAAGCTAGAGGTTCTAGTCACGATGGATTTAAACAACCAGCACTACCAACAGATTCGATTATAAGGAAGAAGGGGCGTGGATCCTCATCAATTACATCGAGATTGTTGAACCATCCTTTGAATACATTAACGTCTCAATCTGTTGGATCCAATAACAACAATTCCGCCCCTATACAATCAACGAAAAAGGAAACTGGTGGTGTGAAAAGAATGATTAACTCTACTTTTGGTGGTTCTTCAAATACCAATGCTCTCCCTGTTCCACCAAATGAAAAACCAGAAATGCTTCTAAAATGCATGAATGATGAGTATTTAGTGTCTATATACTCCAAATTGGCAAAGGGTTACAAGGCTATGATGGCCTATGATTGTTTCAAAGCCATTAGAATATTTGATTCCTTGCCTAGTAATGAAAGAAACACCCCCTGGGTGTTATCTAAATTGGGAAGATTACATTTTGAAATTGTCAATTATGAGCAAGCAGAAGTGTATTATAAAAAGTTAAGGGAAATTGACAGAACGAGAATTGAAGATATGGATTATTATTCTACATTACTTTGGCATCTACATAAAGAAGTGGAATTAAGTTTCTTGTGTCATGAGTTGCATGAGATTAACAGAGATGCCCCTGAATCATGGATAGCTGTCGGTAACTTGTTCTCATTGAAGCATGAACCAGAAGATGCCATTAAATGTTTCCAACGTGCCATCCAGCAGGATCCTTCGTGTGTTTATGCGTACACTTTGAAGGGACACGAATATCTTGGTAGCGATGCTTTTGAAAATGCATTGGATTGTTTCAGAAATGCGATTGCATTAGATCAAAGACATTACAATGCATTCTATGGTATTGGTATGGTGTATCTTAAAATGGGTGACTTTAGAAAAGCAGAGTTTTTGTTCAGAAAAGCCGTGGAGATCAATCCGGTTAATGTTATTTTGATTTGTTGTGTTGGTATGGTTCTAGAAAAACTAGGAAAGAAGAATCAAGCTTTGAGACAGTACATATTTGCGTCAAAACTTCAACCTCTCTCTATGCTGGCGTTGTTTAAAAAGGCACAATCCTTATTCTATTCAGAACAATACGATTTAGCTCTTAAAGACTTTGAAAAATTGGAGAATCTTGCTCCAGATGAAGCTTCTGTGCACTTCTTGTTAGGTAAATTGTACAAGATTTACAACCGTAAGAATGATGCCATTAAGCAATTCACTATTGCTTTGAACTTGGATCCAAAGGGATCGCATCTTATCAAGGAAGCTTTAGAAAATTTACAAGATGATGACACATACCAAGATGATAAAGAAAACTGATTACCATAAGTGTGTGTATTAGAATGTTTATATACCCCCCCTTCTTAATCGGCTTTTATGACGAAAATAAATAAATAATACATTTAATAAGGTTTTATAAACGTAACCAGTAGACAAGAATAGTTAGAAAATAATAATAAAAATAATCATAGAAATCAAATCAACCACCAAGGATAAAAGTAGCAGATAAGCAAACAACCATAACGGCTAAACCCCAAAACACTAATGCCAATGCCAAGTACTTTATTATCTTGTCCTTAGTTGACAATTGTGATCCATCAGATCCTAATAACTTGTAGGCGAAAAAACCAGGTAGAATGAATGAGATGGAAGTAGAACCAGTAGCACCAACTATAGCTAACACATGAGCCAATGATGTCACAGAAATGGACACAATGTACGACAATAAAACAACAATTGTGGTGATTGTTATCAGTTTAAGATTTGACATTTCCACATATTGCTCTCCTGCTCCACTTTCATCGATTTCTTCAGAAATGATGAAGGAGTCATCAATCAGGGGAGAGTCATCGTTCATCAACACACTATTATTTGCTGACAGCGAACCATTTGCACCATCAGCAGCAGAAGCAGCAGCGCTGGCATTAGCATTTGCCTGTTGTCTGATATTCACTAATGACCGTCTTTCTTCAACAGTTAGAGAAGTCGATGATTGGGTGGTAGATCTACTCAATGACCTTATTGATTTAGCTATTTTGGAATCATTCACATAGAATGCAACGTGATTGATAGATGCTCTTGCTGGGTTAGACTGTAGTGGGTATGATAATGCCACTAATATCACAATGGCTATTCTACCAATAGTTGTAGTGATGGAATCTGGATACATGGTGATGATGTTACCGACAACATTGTCACCAAATGTCAAGTAACCAGACACACCCACTATCAAGTACAATGAAAATGCAGTTCCAATGGCAGTGACTATGATTCTATTTATTGTGGCATCTGTTCTATCGTTCAACTCGTTAATGACAGTGAATTGGTTTTGATGGCAAGTGAAACCAAACACAAGAATTGGGAAGGACGACAACAACGACGAAATTGAATGAGGTTTGAAGTAACTGATATCACCCTTATCGATGCTTTCCTTCCCACCAAACAGCAAATGAAGAAAATGCACCACCACTAACACTACCAAATACCCCACTGAGCTCAATGCAACCATGGATGCAGTTTTCAAAGAGTCCAAATGTCTTCTGTATGCCAAGGGTGAAATCAACACTAAAAACACAGTTATCCAAAGTGTTCTACTGGCTAGTATCTCATGTTTTGCCAAATAATCATCATCCACTATTGAATTAACAATTTGAGGCATCAAATCACCAATGACGATAAGGTATGAACAACCAACACCAAAGCATTTAACTGCAATGGCCAGATCAAACAATATACCAAGTTGTGGCACGGTGATCTTACTCAAGGAGAAAAACGATGCATGACCAGGGATAGCGTATTTAGCAGACACAGCAAGACAGTATAAACCAAATGCAGATGTACAAGCTGAGAAGAGCACAAAGAACACACCTAACGTTAGCCCATCTGATTTGATGGCATATGGAACACTCAAAAGACCGGCACCTAGAATAGTGTTCATCAAATTGATTATACCTGACCTAGCAGTGGCCCTTCCAGGGGACGATATCAACACATCAGCCATGACTGGTATTTATTTTTTGAATGTTATTTAAAACTGTGAATAGAGATAAAATGCAGATGGATATATTATGTGATACAAGAATAGATGAATCATATAGATAACCAGTAAAGAAGTGGTCGTAAATATTAAAGCCATACAGTCAAATCTAGTCTATTCTTGTTATTCCCCAAAGGAAATTTTCCGAAAGCGCTCCTCTCAAACAAAAAGAAAAATCTCTTTTGTGTATGTATATAGTACAAAAAAAAAAGATGTACATGGGTGGTTGGTTACACTACTAAGAAGTCCTTTCCTATTGCATATTAGTTAATGAATGGAAATCTAATTATTATAGACAGCTTTTATATATATATACATGGGGAAGGGAGTGGATGTGTGGGGAGAGTGAATTGTAAAAACGTCAGAGTAAGAAGAAAACAAAGTAGATGGATGATATGAATGCAAGAACATTTCAGTTCACAATATGCTTGAAATAACTGTACAAAATTTGTTGATAATAGTACTATACTAGAATTAATAACCCTTTCTGACAGCATCTCTGACAACTTCGAACAATTTGGCGATACCCTTGTTAAATCTCTTTCTCTTTGTTTCGATTCTCTTGTACAACTTTCTCTTATTTGGCTTTATAAAGAATCTTTGGTCAAAGTATGTAGCCTTCAATTTGTTTGCCACTGCCAATGATTCCAATCTAGACACTGATTTACCAATTGGTTGGTTTGGCTTGACAAACACTGTTCTACCGGCGTAAACACCTGGTAATGGCATTCTCTTAGCTGTTTCCAATGCAGACGCAGTCTTGTTCTTAGATAATGAGTACGAGGAACTTCCCAAAAATGATGATAGAGTGTTCACTTCTAATGATGATGATTTATCGTCTTTATTTATGTTGGCCAAGATACTCATTGGATCACTCTTTGGTTTGTTTGATATGGTGGATGTGGATTGGAATTTAGCCAATCCAATCATAGCCAATCTTGGCTGCTGCTGTATTATGGAACGGTTTATTATACTCAACATGATGATATTATACTTGATAATGACACTGTTGATTAACAAAAATAATCTGATCAACAAAACAAAACAAAACAAACCATTTCTTTTCCTTTCCCTTCCCTTGTTATATTCAATCATAATCAATTTCAACGACCACCAAAGCGAAAAAAAAAAAATTTGGAGAAACAAATTAGTGTTCAGCACACGACCTTTTGAACTTCACCAATTTTTTTCTCACCTTTTGTTATACAAAGATAGATTGAAGGTGGTAGGTTGGTTAATCTACCGGGTTCTTTTTTTTGTGTGTGTATGTCTGTGTGAATTTGTCGTTTATTGTCAAAAAGTTAACAGTTCCAGTTTTGAAACTAAAGTTCACAATGACAACAGAAGCTACAGCTGCCGATACAGTGGAAACTGTGGAGAAGAAATTGCAACATTTAACTACAACCCCGGAAACTGAGAAGCCAACCGCTGAATCTCCGGAAGGTGCTGAAGACGGCGAGGGTGATATCGCCGCTGGTGCTGAAGATGGTGAAAAGAAGAAGAAGAAGAAGAAGAAAAACAAGAAGAAGAAGAAGGCTTCTGCAGGTATTTCCCAATTCTACCCTAACGGTGTGTACCCTGAAGGTGAATGGCTTGACCATCCAGGTGAAGAAAATTTGAGTAGAACCACCAGTGAAGAGAAGAGATATTTGGACAATCAATCCAGTACCATCTGGAACGATTACAGAAAGGGTGCTGAGATCCATAGAAGAGTCAGAAAAATGGCTCAAGAGAAGATCAAACCTGGTATGACCATGATTGAAATCACTGAAACCATTGAAAACGGTGTCAGAGCGTACTCTGACACTAAGGATTCATTGAAAGGTGGTATGGGTTTCCCATGTGGTGTGTCATTGAACCATTGTGCCGCTCATTACACTCCTAATGCTGGTGACAAGACTGTCTTGTCATATGATGATGTGATGAAGGTTGATTTCGGTGTTCACGTTAATGGTAGAATCATTGATTGTGCTTGGACCCACACATTCAACGATAAATACGATAAATTGTTAGAAGCTGTCAGAGCAGCCACTAACACGGGTATCAAGGCCGCTGGTATAGATGTCAGATTGACTGATATCGGTGAACAAATTGAAGAGGTCATGGAGAGTTATGAAGTGGAATTGGACGGTAAGACGTATCCAGTTAAATGTATCAGAAACTTGAACGGTCATAACATCAAACAATATCAAATCCATGGTGGTAAATCAGTGCCAATTGTGAAAAACGGTGATAACACCAAGATGGAAGAAGGTGAAACGTTTGCCATTGAAACCTTTGGTTCCACAGGTAAGGGTTACGTTGTCCACGGTGGTGAATGTTCCCATTACGCTAAGAACTTGAGTGCTCCACCAAATGCACCAATCAGATTAGCCAGAGCAAAGCAATTGATGAACACCATTGAACAAAATTTTGGTTCATTGCCGTTCTGTCGTAGATACTTGGATAGAATCGGTGAGGGAAAATACTTGTTGGCATTGAACCAACTTTGTAAAGCTGGTATAGTGTCTGATTACCCACCATTAGTCGATATGAAGGGTTGTTACACTGCACAATTCGAACACACTATTTTGTTGCATGCAACTAGAAAGGAAGTTGTCTCCAGAGGTGACGATTACTGATTTGTTGTCTTTGTTTGGTTTTACTACTTTTGTTAGCTTATAATTCATCCGTTCTTGTAAATGTCTGTCATTTGTTACTTGCTTTTTTTATTATCCTTTGTTTCGGTTTATCGTTACTTATATATAAAGGTGTGTATTTTATTTAATTATTATACATGGATTATTTTTTTTTGTTTCGTTTGATATTTGATACATTCATTCGTTAGATGTATATACAAAAACGTGTAAAAGCAAAGGAAAACATTATTATCTAAAGCTCATCTTTCAACAATTCAGATACAGTATCTGTTATTTGATTGGCTATACTCTCTGTGGTTGATGGTATCTCTGTGAGTGTGGTGGTGATGGCAGTACCACTGACCATTTTAACTGTGGTGGTGATTAACGTTTCCAGTGTAGATGCAGATGGTGTAGCCATGAAAATCGCAGTGTCGGCAAGAGGTGTAGTAGATCCTCCCAAATTAGTTGTCTTGTTGACACCCCAGAATACCACACTGAGTGATTTCAACACTAGCCAGAAAAACAAACGTATTGGCTTACGAAGAATTCTCTTGTATGTGATCCAACAACACACCGAACTGAAGAAGTACAACGCTCTGTAGATCCGTTTTCTTTCAGCGTTACTTGATTTATTAATCTCCTTCACCAACCCATTGGTCTTGGTTAACACATCTCCAAAGAAACTGTATCTGTCAGATAGATTCGACAACCCCTTGGTGGAACTGGAAAGGTCATTCATGTTCATTTCACTTGTCAAAATAGATGATTGTAATAAGGTGTTGATGTTTTGCAGTTTACTTGTAACTTGAGTGTTTTTATCTAACAACTTCTCTTGCATGCTTAATTTCTTTAATGAAGAATCATCCAATCCTCCACTATGTGCTTCGTCTATTCCATCTTGATCGTTCACATTGTCATTGTCATCATCTATGTCTTCCTCTTTGATAGCTGTAAATTCAACGTCCTTTGATTTTAACTGGGCCACTCTAAACTCAACTTTCAAATCAGAGTATCTTTCCTTCAATCTTTGAAAGGTGTACAAATTATCCTCATAATCGACATCAAATTTCGACAACTTGCAATATTCTATCAATGTGGTTAGGTAATCCAATTTCTTGTAAATCTCTAACACTCTTGTAACATCGTTGTTTCTCAATTCACTGATATCGAAATCAGTTCCTGGTTCCACTGATTTTAATTCATACGAAATGGTTTTCAATTCGTGCAAATTGACTTTGTATTCACTAAATAATGACTCAAGTGACATTATTCCAGGTATTTCTTTTCTCTTTGATTCTTTGTACTTCCTAATAGTGTCAGATCATCCCATCTATTGCAACATCTTTTTCAACGTAACATACAAATACACTTACACGTATTTTTAAATTCATTTCCCATACAAATCGCGATACCATTACTATATAGTAAATTCATGGTTTTACAGCCGATCGACGTAAGTCTCCGTCTCCGTCTATGTTTTTTTTTTTGACTCGCTTCAATTTCGTCTTTTTTTGCCTTTTATTTCGAGACCAAGACAACAAACAAAAGTGGCAAAAGAGATCTTAAAGATACAGAACCAGTAGCGTCAGTAGCGTCATTGTACAATTCGATTAAACGTTCATTTCTATAAAATATCAGAAATATCAAAAACTAAACAATGTCTTCACTGATTGACACTCTATCATCAGGCGTCCCAAGGGTGCCTGATTTTGACATTTCCCAAGAAACATATTTGATAAAGAACAACTTAGCTGATCCAGAGTTGTTTGAGTCCTTCCTTGCTAAGATCAAGGAGAATTCCATGGCACCATATTATCATTATTTATACTACACTTTACAATTGCCAGGATTAGAATGGGATCAATCATTGTACGACAAATTGGCGAAGGAGAATGAAACCACAGTGGCGGATTTGAAACAACAAATTGAGAAGTTGAGTGAAGATGATGAAGGTGAACTGGAAATTCTGAAGACGTGGACTCAATTGGGTGAATACTATGCAAAGATCGGTGATAGAACCAATGCATTGATCACATTAAAGAAAACCATTGAATTGGCACCATCTACAGGTTCAAAAATTGACCTTATTTTGACTATTACAAGAATTGGATTTTTCTACGATGATAAGGTGTTCACCAAGAAATACTTGGATGAAGCCAATGCATTGATTGAAAAGGGTGGTGATTGGGAGAGAAGAAACAGATATAAGACATATTTGGGTATCTATGCCATGTCAACTAGAAATTTCGATAAGGCTGCAAAATTATTCATTGATTCCCTGTCGACATTCACGTCAACTGAGATTTCCACATACGAACAAGTGGCCCAATATTCTCTAATATGTGGTGTGATCTCTTTGGGAAGACAAGATTTAAAGAAGAAATTGATTGAATCACCAGAGATTTTATCTATCAATTCCACCACAGACAAGTTGATTCCAATATATGACTTGATCAAGGCTCTTTATTACACAAATTACAAGGATTTCTTCCCAAGTTTAATCAAGACAGCCAATGAGATTTTAAAGAAGGATAAATATCTACAAGCACATACTAATTATTACATCAGGGAAGTTAGATGTAGAGCTTATTCACAATTACTGGAGAGTTACAAATCATTGTCATTGAAATCTATGGCTAATTCATTTGGTGTCTCTGTGGAGTTTCTAGATGCTGATTTGTGCAAATTCATTCCAAATAAGAAACTGAACTGTATCATTGATAGAGTCAATGGTATAGTGGAGACAAATAGACCAGATAACAAGAACAATCAATACCAATTATTGATCAAGAATGGTGATGCCTTATTGACCAAATTACAAAAATACGGTGCTGCTGTTAGATTGAGTGGTGCTGAAAAGGTTTAAATAATAAGTTTTATACATAGTTTTTTCTTTCTTTTTGTACTCATTCGGTAAATAATAATATATTTTACAATTATCAAAGATATTAAAAACTGTATTTGTATTATATGGGTATAGGCACATCATATATATATATATATATATATGTATCAAGTAAAGACCTTTGTAGAAGGTTTCCAAATATGAACAGAATTATCATCAGCACAACTAGCCACCATAGTTGGATCATTTGGATTCCAATCGGCGTCATTGACACCCAACATATGCCCACCATGATTGAAGATCAAGTAGTCGTCGTTATCGTTAGTCTTTGAAAAATCCCACAATTTAACGTGTCCATCGATTGATGTGGATAGTAACAATGATTTATGAACAGGGTTCCATTTCAACGACGTTATTGATTCATCGTGAGCCGTTGGCACAATTATCGTTGGTTTGTCGATGGATCTTATATCGTACAGGGAAATATTTCCCCTGTCATCACCAACGGCTAATCCAAATTGGTTGAATCTATTGAAGCTCAACGATGTGAGTGGGTTACTGCACTTCACAGATATCTGTGGATCTTGTTGTAAATGTCTCGTGTCTGTCAATTTAAATGTCGCATCATCTCCTACAGATCCTACCAGTGAATCATGGAACCACGAGTATTCAATGGTGTTTATAGAGTAATCGTGCAACACTTTGTGGTCCACTGGTGACAGTATCGGAGTGGATTTCTTAAAGGACGTTATGTCCCAGATCGCTAGCATCCCATCGTTGGAACCAGTGATCAATTGCCCCTGTTTGAATTTGTTCCAATCCAATCCCCAAGTGTCTGTTTTATGGAATTGTAAAGTGATATCAGCGAGACTACATTCTGGATCAATGGTGGAATCATAGAAATTGTTTGATTTCTTCGTTCTATCAAAGATCAGCACATTGCCCAAGTTGGACGTGGTAGCTATCAAATTTGGATTCTGAGGCATGAATCTTGCCTTGTTGATGTCCCCCTGATGAGGGATTCTCTGGAGTAAATTGAACGAGTTTAACTTTGATGGGTTTGTGGAACTGATGAATTCATTTTTATCTGGGTTGAAATCCGAGTCCATAGTTAAATGGGTTATCTTTGAATTGGACAATTTCAATTGGTAAAGTTTCAAGCTTTCAAATTTATTGAATCCTGTGGAGTAAGACCCTAGTAACAGTCTTTGATTAGTAGTAGTAGTAGTCGATGAATCATCGTCATTGGTGTTAATGTTGGTGTTTGAGTTGGAGTTGGGAACATCTACATCGGGGAAGAATTGAATCGACAACGATGGCCAGAGTAATGAATTTGTATGTAAGAAATCGTAAAGAAATGGTGCATTTTTCTTCCACACCTTGTACCGTAGTTCCTTTTCAGAGTCTATATTTGAATCATTTGGTATTTGTTCTTCTTGTTGTTGTTGTTGATCCTGTTTATCTCCAACCAGTGGAGAGGGAACTTCGACAATTAAATCATTATCCATTATAAACTGTGTGAATTGATTAATTTTATTTGATTGTTGAATAACCGAAATGGATTTCGATTTGAATGTGTATGGGAAAAATTAATTAACGTAAATTAATTTTGATACTAACTACTACACATGTATTTAATGAAATCGTTAAATATTAAATAACGAAAAACGCGTTTTTTTTTTGGAGAAAGATGTCTGTCATTTTTGATTCATTGTGTCAATAACAATAATAGTAAAAATAAAAAATAAAATGTATTTTAAAAAGTGTTACGTACTTGCTTACATAAGCTACGGATATTAATTGATTACGTAAGGAAAGTAGTAAGAAAAAAAAAGAAAAAAAAAAGCAAAGAGACATAAACGAAACGAGAGAGAACAAGAAGATGGAGAACAATAGACAATGGACAATAGAAATAGAGAGAGAGAAGGAAACAGTGTATGTGTGTCTGTTTTTTTTTTAATAAAACGTAGTTTGTACACTTGCTCACTCACGTTTTGATGGTTGTAATTTTAAATTTAAATTTAAATGTAAACTTAAATTATACAAATAAAGAAAAAAAGGAAGCAATGATACGAAAACAAAGAAATGAATGCAACACTGTGTAATTTATGGCACCATCATCTATTGGATTCATAAAAAACTCTATTGATTGAGTGTTAATGTAATTCCTTGATTGATACTGCTGTGATACATCCTCTAGGGCGAGCGTCTGTATCAATTCATTGGAGGAGCGCACTCCAGCGCTGTTGATCAAGTTTGTACCAGTTTGTGGCAGCGTAGTAAACCCAGAGCTATCGTACATCGAATTGTACATTCTTTCCAGAAGATAATTTTGTAAATATGCCCATGGAGCACAAGGTGCAACCATGGGGAATTGAATGTTGCCTTGAAATGGTGAAGTCACAAGAGGTATTTCTTGTTGTTCATAAGGTATAGAAGATTGTGGATTCTGCAGCTGTAGTTGTTCTTGATAATCGGTGAATGGATCTTGTGCATTTTGATTGGGATTGGAATCATTATTGTCATTAGTAATATTAGTAGTATTAGCAGTAGTAGTGGTGGTGGTTAGTTGCGATCGTGGTTTAGTAGCTTGTTTAGCGTACCTGTAAGGATCATAAACTTCTTTAATCACAGGAGGTAATTGATCAAACGCCAAATCTCTTAACCTATCATTATTCACCACATCGGCGTAAACTAGCTCCACCATATCTGAATTAATCACTGATCTTATATACTTAATCACCAAAGACCTATCTGCAAGACACGTTTTCAACATTTCATATGAGCTACACACCATTACACTGGAAAAGGCGCAAGATAATTTCTCCAAGAACGGCATCACTCTGGCAATCTCCCATTCAGTCTTTTCTCTCATCTTGGGATCTCTATGACACAATAACGGTAATAATCCCAACGCATTTTGAATGATTAAAAACACCGTGTTTTGGGAACTTGTTGCACCGAAATCCTCAATGTTAGCACAATTACACAACAGGTCAAACAATTGATGCAACAATTCATATTGTTTATCCCACCAATGGGGGATGTCAAATGTTCTAATTTCATCATTCAACGTGGAATTAGGTTCCATGGATTCCTTGTTGAATGCATACACGAGAATTGAGTACAATCTGAAAATATGAACTTTTTCAGAGTACAACTCCAATGACAAGATAAATGAATGGATAACCACAGCAGCCTTGGTGTTACGTCCATCTTTGTATTTTTGTTTCAATGTATCCACCGAGGACTCCATTTGATCAACATATTTCCGTATTGGTGAACCAATTTTAGAGTTATCATTGGCTCGTTCAATCGCTATAACCATCTTCTCTGTTGCAAGTTGGAAATCAACGGCAAATCTGTACACTTTGTAGCAATCCAATTGCGCAGATTTTGACAATCCAGTGTCGTTCAAGTCTTCAAATTCAATGGGTTTTGTCGTGCAACTCATCGATTCAAAGTTAAAGTTCATAGAAAAACTCAAACTGTACGATCGATCCTTCATCATCAACACCCAAAACAATCGTTTACACGTGAGTTTCTCCACATGAGTCATCGAGCTGTTATCGTCCATGTCACGGTGCACGTCAAATGCAATGGCAACTTCAATGATCTGTCGAAGTGCCTGGTCGACTGATTTTATAGAGAAATGTTTCAATGGCACACTACTCAACAACAACAGAGATGTAGTTAAAAGTACACCGTTTGTTTCCACTCTAGTGGCTGCCAAAAGGTTCGCCTTTTGATACAAAAGCTGGGACAATTTATGGTCCCGGTCAGTTTTAGCAGTGAGTCTACAACCAACGTACAACACACTGGTCAATAACAATAAACTTGGAGGTTTCCGGAGATCTTTAACATCCCTGTTGAATTTTGATCTAGACAGAATCGGATGCCATTGTTGATACAAGGTAAAGTACGAATCTATGAACCGACGGCATTGAACTTCACTGGGTAAGATAAAACACCCGGATATCTTCAAAGTCATAATCTCTTCATCGGTGAGCAAATGCTTCACTTGTAGATACTTGTGTTTTGATTTCAAAAACACCGGTAATCCACGATCCACTTCATGATGAATGGTGGATATGTGAAGTAATTTTTGAATGTTCTTCACATTGACCGGTCTGCACAGTACAAAATCTGGATCTAATTCAATTTCATTGTCTCGTATTATTAGAAATGGATTCATTATCGGAGGAGGTAGAGTAGCCATAGTTGGAGACGATGGGGAATTGTTGTTATTATTATTATTATTATTATTATTACCATTGGCATCGGAACTAGTCTTTGATCGTTTCACTTTGGGTTTATCAATTGCATCAGTGGTTATTCTCTTACTCTTTTTCTTTGAAATTTTTTGACCATCATGATCGGTATTTGATGTCATATCACGTTCACAATCAACCTTGTTCAGATGACCGTTAATCCATGAGTTTTGTGTGTGTATGTGTGTGTGTGGATATATTTAAACTCGTTGTTGAGAAAAATCGAATTAATTATCTATTTATGTATTGAAATTTAACAAATGATATTATTTCAAACTCAAAATAACAATAAGAAGAAAAAATGATATATACTGTTAATAATACTAATACTTTTGTGTACACAGATTTCTTTCTAAGTGGCTATATCAAATCAAACAAAACAAAACAAATCATCAATCACAGCCAAACTTTACGACGAAAATTAAAGTTAATTCAATGTACCATTACTTATTTATTTATCATACTTTTCTTTAAATTTTTTTCTTTCTTTCCTTATTTCCAATTGGAAAAGCTTCTCATTCTTTAAAATGTACACAAAAAGTTAAAGATGAATGAAACTTGGCTTTTAAACCTTTTCTATTAGTGTCTACTTAGTTAGTTAGTTATTGTATGTTTAATGTAAGTAAGTCAAATGGGTGTGTGTGTGAGAGCGATTTTTTTTTCTTAATAACGATTTATAAAAGAAAAAGATTTAAATACAATACAATGCATGATCCAAAGATCTTACATTTATGGACAATGTAATACTTACACTTAATTGTAACGATCTTACACTTTTCCATTGTAATTGATTGCCCAAGGTATGGTTATAAATTCTATTGATAAATACAATTGTTCAAATTAATGATACATGACAATGAATCAATGAATCAATGAATCAATGCTTCTATAAAATGAATTTAGTTGAATCGGTAGGTTAGTCTGCTGTATCTATCGGTTAAGAAACTATAGATAGACATTATAATTATTTATAATTTCATTTATCCAAACTACTGTTTCACACCAACCAGTTGTCTCCACTCCCACCTTCCCCCACATTAGGTGAGTTTTCTTTACTTTGTTTCTTTTCTTTGTTTTTTTTTTTCTTAACTCCCTCCCTCCCCCCCCCTCCATTTCCTAAAACAAACATAAAACTGAATAATATGATACGTACATATATCTGATAAATCTTGTCTTTAAAAACTAATTGTAATTGTAATTGCAATTGCAATAAACATTATACATACCTCTTTTAAAAAATAATTCACGCAAAAGAAAAGAAAAAATGTTTTTATGGGCTGTGTATCTCTGCGGCTCGTTTTGTTTCTTTTCTTGGTAGTTGTTATGCGACTTTGCATGAGCTTACCAGCGGCTAATTTTTTGTGATTAATCATTCGGGACGGGTACAACCATACGATTTGATTGGATTAGTAGTTGTTCTTGTTTTATTTAGTTATTTAAAAAATTGGTCCTTTTTTTTATTTATTATCAAAAAAAGGGGGTGGGGGTAATATACAGAAAAGTAAATATATACATACATATACCTACATATATATATATATAATTCACAGTAAATAACGGAGTAAGAGTTAAAAAAAATGTACAGTTATCCAACAAAATACAAACACATAGGGAGTAGGGAGTAAATGGATTAATTAATTATTTCGGTACCAAGTAAAGTACCGAGCGGCAAAGACCAATAGAAAAAAAAAACAAAAACACCCATTTCATCTTTTCACATTGCCAGAGCCACTGGTTGCACTGGATGGTGAATTTTGTAAATTACCAGATTGAGGTGACATTGGTGATAATGTACTGGATTCAGGTGGTGTTGGTTTGAATCCAGGAAATGGTTGTTGCTGCATTGGAATTTGAGGTTGAGGTTGAGGTTGAGGTTGAATTTGAAGTTGTTGAGGAGGTGGGAGGTAAGGTGCATACATCTGATAACCATGTTGTTGCAGAGATGGAAACACAGGTATAGGTAACTGTGGTGGTCTAGCAGTCGTAGCAACACCGGCAGCTGGTAATGTCGGTGTCAGATTACTCATTGACGTTGACGTTGACGTACCCATCATAGGTAATCCAGCATTTGTAGCCATTGGAGTGTTACTGTTGCTTCCGGTACTGTTGGTACTTGGACTTCCAACGTACCCCAATGGACCTCCGGTAACAGTGGATCCAGAAGCAGCACCGGCAGCCGCAGTGGTGGATGTCGTAGTAGTGGTAGTATTAGATGAACCAGCACCAATACCATCATGTCCTGAATTGTTAGTAGTATCATTGACGGTGGTACTTAGCATCTGTCCCAATGGAACTGGGAACATCTGTTGCTGCGGTGGATAAGGGGTGAACGCTGGAACCAATGTTGGATAATTAACACCTGGATTGGATGTAGGCAACCCTGAATGATACAAATTACCCATAGCACCTGTAGTTGTTGTTGATGATGATGATGATGATGTTGTTGTTGTTGTTGTCGTCGTCGTTGCTATAGCTGATGGTTGACCTGCACCGCCAATGACATGTTGTTGTAAATATGGTTGTGGTTGGATCTGGTGAGCAGGATACATTGGCTGAGCAACACCACTATTGGTCAGTTCATTCCTCACAGCTAAATCTTCTTCGTTGCATGGAATGTTTGCCTGTCCCTGTTTCGTCACTGGATCGGTGATAAACATAGGTGCCAAAAATGGTGGCACTTGCCTCATGATGCTGTCTTTCAATTTAGGAAATTTACAAATCTCTTGAAACAGAGTCTCTGCATTGTCAGCATTGGTGATTGACCGACAATGGTTTAATAATTTCTTCTCGTTGGGTAAAATGTGTTTCAAGATAAAATAACTATTCGAGACAATTTGCCAAGAAATCACATCCTTGACATCATCAAACACCACCAGTAATTTGTCCAAATCTTGTCTAACCATGTTTCTCAACTTTTCCTCTCGATGGTACAAAAATGGCAACATGACAACACCTGTTTGAAATAGTAAAAATAATAAATTCTGAGAATATTGTAAATACGGTTTGTACAGTCTCATTGATTCGATCAGTAATTGTGCCAATTCATGCAATGTGCCACCAAGTAATTTCCAATATTGAGACAAGTCAATTTTATGGATCTCTGCATTTAACGATGAATCTGGTTCATCCAATTCCAATTTAATGGTACGAATCAAAATCGCATAGAATCTAAATAAATTCACCTTTTGCACATACAGTTTCATAGATTGATAATACATTGTCACACCAAAACTGGCAGACGATAATCGTGGATCCTTCATATCAGCTGGTAATTTAGCGTAGAAATCGCTCATCATCGAATCTAATTCCTCCACGTAATTTAAAATTGGCAAGGAGTTCAATGTATTTAAATTTGCCTTCTCTTGCACTTCATTGACTTTATCCATAAGAATAGACAATTCCCGTCCATAGTAACAAGCCTTGAACAATGATTCTTTATCCTTATCAGCAACACCGGTGTCATTGAAATCATCGATGGTCAATGGAGCCACTGTGCAACTGCTAGCGTCAAAGTTAAAACTCTTGGAGAAACTCAATGTATGGGTTCTGTCTTTAAACATCAACATCCAAAAGAGTCTTTTGTATGTGATTTTTTCATCATCCGACAAAAATGGATCATTGGACACATCCTTGTGCATGCCAAAATTAATTGCAACTTTAACCGCTGCGCTTAAAGAGTCTTCCAATGATTTCAACGAAGAGTTCATGATGGGGATTGTTCCTAGCAACAATGTCGATAAACAAAGGCATAGCCCATTAGTCTCTAAATCTGCATTGGCCACTAATGTCGCCTTTTGGTACAAAATTCTTGCCTCTTTGATATCATCCTTGCTTTTATTTCTGGAGAAGATTCTACAACCAATGTACAATATTGACAACAGTAATAGTAAACTTGGAGGATTCTTAAAATTCAAGTAATCTCTGTAAAACACTGATTTGGTCAACACTGGATACACAAATTGGAAATTATTAAAATATGAATCAATGTATTTCTTACATTTGTATTCACTGGGTAATATAAAACAGCCATTCAATTTCAGCATTGTGATGCATTCTTCCGTTATCAAATCAGAAACGTAAATGGTGTTTTTAGAGTTAAAGTATTCATTCATGGCGATACGAATCCCGTAATGGCATGTAGACACTTTGTAAAATTTACAAAGGTTATTTTTGTTCACTTCTTTTGATAAGATAATCTTTGGATCTAAAATGATTTCATCGCCTTTTAATGTACTGAATGGATTGAATGCATTTTGATTAATTCGGGATTTGTCTGATGATGTATTATTAGTGTGAGTAATCGTGGTATTAGAATGGGTATTAGTATTGTCTTCATTGCAAGTGTCGTTATCGTTTTGATCGTTATTAGGTTTATTAGTGGTGGCTTTGTCATTGGAAATGTCATTATTACCATTATGGTCATTGGTGGTGTAAATTGGTACATTCATGATGGAATTCAACTGTTCCCTTTGAGCTTTCAATTTAGCAGCCTTCTGTTGTTTGGTCAACTCCAACAAATGTCTTTCAGCCTCCATCTCCACTTTAGTTCTTTTCCGCTTCCGTTCGTCGTAGATACAATCAATGCCAAATTCTTGACAGTTGGTACATTTTTCATAGGGGTAATTCTTTGTGGTTAAATCACATTTCACCTTCCTCTGTCGACACGTACGACATGCTATCTTTGATCTACTTCTTCTGTATTTGAAGTATGGGCCACCGTTTGGATTTGATGAAGGGGTAGGGACCTGTGTCTGTGTAGGTTGTTGTTGTTGTGGTGGTGGTGGTCGTATGTTTGGATCTATCCCATGTTGTTGATTTGGAGGTACAGGTGGTTGAATAGGATTCATTTTTTAATGAATTCAAAGGGTAATGAATCACCTGATATTCTATATGTATATATATTTATAAATAGAGTAATATAACAATGTTTTTGTAATAGAAAAGATAAAAGGGTTAAAAAGAATGGGTGTAAATGAAATGATAGTAAAAGGGGAAGAAAAAAAAAAATAGTAAAAATATTGTGAAATTATTTTATAAGATAAGTGAATTTCAATATACCCATTAATTTCAATATCTATCAAAATCAAACAAGACAAAGAAAAGAAAAAAGTGCTTAAATTAATCAAATGAACATATATGTATATATATACTTAATATGACACAAAGTGTAAATGTCTTATTAGTAAGGTTGTTTTTTTTTATTCTATTTCCTCCAAACCAAACCAAACCAAACCAAACCTTTAATTTTATTTATTATTAAAAATAATAAAGTTTCCAGACTATATACCATACCAGAACGGCATTCACAATTTGATTGAAACTTTATTTGTTTAATACATTTAAAAATGGTTGAGTGGGGTATCACGATAGTATTAATATTATTAAGATACTTACGATACGGTACGATACGATACTATGTACGTTTGGAGTTTGGAGTTTGGAGTTTTGATGTTAAGGATGGTATTAATTAGACACAGGTACAGAAGGGACTTTATTTTTAGCTAATTGAAGAAAGGAAATTACTGTTTGGCTTTTCACCTTGATTACAGTGGTTTTAACGATTGACTAAAAAGAGACAAATGGGTTTCATTTCCCATTTCTCTCTTCTCCCTTTCTCCCCAACAGTTAAAAAGAAAAGACAATATTCACTTCAAGTAAACACGGAATTACATCGGTATATGGAATTTAACACATAATGAAGTAATCAGTATTTCAAGTGCAAGCAAGTAGTATCCTAAATGCAAATTTGGATTTCATATGCGTGAATGGCATTGAACTTTCCATCTCAGTTGAATTGGAAATTAAATTACCAATACACATCATGTAAAGGATACACATTAACTTATTAATTAATGAAATAAATGAATGAATGTACTAAAGAGATGCATAATATGTATCAATGGCCATATTATATGGCTAAAACAAAAAAAAAAACATTTGTTTTTGTTTGCCTGTTTTATCCAATACATATTAACCTGAGTAATTAGATAACATATTTTACAAGTGTTTATCCTTTGGTATCTATTGGTGTCCCGTGGATGATGGATGCTTTTAGCTTTTAGGGTACAGTGTTGGGATTGGGTTCGTACATTTGAGAGTAATGGGTTACAAGTGGCTAAAACAAAAAACAAAAAAAAAACAACAAAAAAAAACAAACTATGTTCCTTTATTGCATTACACAATGCTTAATTGTTGAGGCAAAATGGATCATCATTGTTTCCATCAATAAAAAATGTACAAATTTGGCCTTTATTAATTTAAACTAAAGTCAGTTAATCTTATAGTTAATCAACTATCAGTAATATATTTATTTATACATACATATATCCACCATTCATTTTATTTACCCTGTCCAGAACGTACATTCGCACTCGTCCGCTAAACACATTACACATATTTGTTTCGCATTTACTATTTAGCATTTACGATGTGCAAACGTCGATCGACTTTTTCAGTAATCTCACATCAAGCGTCGATCGACGTTTCTGTTATCAATTTTTGTTTCGTCTTTTTATTTTTTATTTTTCGAGTGGCGCACTTTAAAGGAGACGGTGCTGGTTTCTCCATACTTTTAAGATAAGTAAAGTAAGTAATTAGTGCATTAATTAATGGTGATAGGTGATTTATGTATATATATATATTTACATTTATATACATTTATATTACAGACAACTTCATTGATTGGTCAATTGATGATCTATCTATTTTATGGCTAATTGAATCTCAATCCACACAACATGACAATAGGTGGTTTAGAAGCGTCTCCTATGGGGTAAGTTTCCCTTGATTTAAAATGATCATTTGGTTTTTTTTATGATACTTTTAAAGTATAATATAATAATACTAACAAATAAATGCCTGTATAATTTTGTTTTGATCTCGTACAATCCATTTTTTTAACACTTTGGATTGACGGGTAAACACTGGGTTTGTGTCTTTATAGACGAATGAAACTGAGAGAATCGGTATTTCGATCGAAGTTTTTATTACCGCAATCTGAATATTATGACATTTCAATCAGTGTCAAGTAAGTATAATATAACATATTACCCATCTCTTTGCTATTACAAAAAGTCTGATCTTCTGATTTTCAATTTACTAACACATAACTGTATTATTTTTGTTATTATTATTATTTCAAGACATTGGCAATTGAAAGATTTAGTGTGTGCATCATCGACGTCGAATTCGGTGTACTATCCCACCAACAAGGATCTAATGAACTTGTCATTGGACAAGGATCCTGTCAATGATCCATACGATGGTTACTCCACTCCTACTAATAATAGTGCCAATAGTAGTCCAAGGAAGAGCAGATCGAATAAGGGCACTCCAGTGAAGGTGATTCAAAGTAATAACAACCATCTGAATACAATATACAACAACTCTAGTAATGATGGGTTCATCAATAAATCCAAGCAATTCACAAACATTGTCACTAAACGAGAGAACAAGGTGACCACATTTGAAACAGAACCACGATGTTTGAAAGAATTGGATGACATCACAGTGGTTGGTAGTTCCCTGTCATCTAACAAGCATTCACTGCCTCACATTTTAAACGCCGCTCAAACCAGTGGTGCAGAATCGTTGGTCACCACTGCTGGTTTTGGCTCCAAGGGGTTATTTGGCATTCACATTAAGGAGACCCAATTCACGGGGAATTACAATGTCGGATCATCCATCAATAACTCTGTCTCGATTTACAAGACATCAAACTCCCAATATCAATCATTCGCATGTAACAATGATTACCATTTGTACCATTTGCAAATCGTGAACAGATCAGGCGTGGAGATAAACTCAGCGATCAATTTGGATCGTGTAGCTTTGAACCATTCATCATTGTCACCGGATTCAAAGACTTTGGTAGTTGTCGGTGACACTTCCAAGATTTTCCTTTGCCATCCAGATCAGGAGAATTGTAACAGTAACATGAGAGCTAATGTGATTACCACAAACTCAGATTCTAGATTTTCACTTTCCACAGATTTTAACAGATCAGGTTTACAATTTGCCGTGTGTTTGGAGGAAGGGGTTACCCTAATATACGATATCAGAAACACCGATAAACCAATGCAACAAATCTTTTCAACGAGGCAAAACCAAAGTGGATTATTTAGAGTGTGTAAATTCACTAAAAACACTGATGATCTGCTTTTCATATCTGAACATAGAAGTCGAATCCACATGGTTGACACAAGAGATTTCATGAACCATCAAGTGATTATCTTCCCTAAGACATTACATGACTACAGATCTAAACGGTACAATCAACCAATTATCAGAAGTTATGAAGAGACAATGTCTATGGGCAATGAATGTTTTGATGATTACGCAACAGCGTCTGTGTTTGCTTCCACATCTTCAAATAACGAGTCATTACCAATGACTAGAGACAATCCATTCCAACAAGAATATTCGTATCAGCAGCGGCAAGCACCACCAGTGACACCTACGTATGATCAAAGGCATTACGGTAATGACATTGTCGGTATGCACCATAGTGGTGGTAGAATTGGTGCTGTGCCTCCTAAAGAGTTTGAAAATCCATTCTTTTATTTAGATTCAGAATTGGAAATTAATGGTATGGAGATTTTAAATTCAAATGAATTATCCAGAGCGACAAGTACAAATTACAATTCATTGATCATAGGTTCCAGTGCTGGTATGATTAAGTGGGATATTGATAGTTGGAAGAGAAGATGTTTCCCTTCTTTTACGTTAGCATGATGCTGCCACTGGAGTTCATTTTTGGTATTTTTCTTTATTTTATTTTGTTTTGTTTTCCATTTTGTCCTTATTCTTAAGTTTATATTATAGTGTGCTTTAGTTTTTTTTTTCTATTTTGTTTCATTAGGTGTTAGTTTGGTCTTGGTAAGTGTCTATTTTTATTATTATTAATTTTTATTATTATTAATTGGTGTTTTGCATCTTGGTATACTGGTTTTCTACTTTTATTTTTTCTTCTCCTTCCACAATACATGTTTACCTTCCGTTCAATTGTATAGTAAAAGTAAACGATAATTAATAACATTATTTTTCTTTTTTTTGAAAAAAAAATGAAACATACAAAAATAATATACAAAATGGAGTCTTTACAACATGTGGTTAAAAAAAGTGAAACTATCTATAGAAATGAGGTCTATTAACGTTCAAACCATATTCATCTAAAGCACTACTCAAATCCTCCATCGTTAACACAACTTTCTGGCCACTTTGGTTGGTATTACCTAAATTGGTAGAGTTATTAGCATTATTACCGTCATTACCGTTGGAATTACCGCTTGCAGAATTCCCACTAGCACCACCATCGGTGTTGCCGTTTGCCTCATCATCTTCATTGTCGTTGCTCTTCCCCTGGGCATTAGATGCAGTAGCTAATAATAACGCCTTTGATCTCGCAGTTGGATTTGATGCACTGTACACAGCAGAACTTGATCTGATTCTATTGAACTCATATGCATTATTAGCAATATCAGAGATAAATTTTTGTGTAGCTAACGATAGCAACTTGACAATCTTCTCTTCTTTTTTAGATTTCCCACTACCTGATGAAATGTTCAACCCATTCTTTGACAAATAATATGATGCAACCGTTGGTGGGATAATTGGAGTGAAATCTGGGTCTGACATCAAATCTAAAATCTCAGAAAGAGTCTTATCTTGACGAGTAATTTCAGGTAGATTTGGAATTTGAGCTTTGAGTATTGGAGTTTCTTCTCCATCGTCGTCGTCATCATCATCATCATTTGTATTACTATTTGTTTTAGCCTTTTTCTGAACTGGTTTTGCATTGTCGTCAACTTCATCAGCTGATCTTTTCTTAGTTGCATCAATAGCTAGCTTCTCTGACGTCAACTCTGCGGAATCTTGCTTGTCCTGTTCCTTCGTCTCTTCCACCTCTTCTTCTTCTTCCATTAATTCATCCACATCATTTGCTGAAAACACGTTACCAGTGACAGCAGTGGTACTTGTACTTGTTGATGACTCTTTCTTTTCTTCTTCTGAGTTCGCCTCCGCTGCCGTATCTTCTGGTTTAGACGTGGATATCACGTTAGACTCTTCAGATGTCACTGGTTCTTCTTTCAGCTGTTCCTCTGGTTTTTGTTCAGCCTCTGCATCCGCTTCATGTTCTGCACTTGTCTCCTTCTCAGTATCTGGCTTTGTATCTGTCTCTTCTGCGGTACCACTTGGCTCTATTGTTTCGGTAGATGGTTGTTCTGGCTGTTCTGGATGTTCTTCAGTATTGTGTTCTTCAACATTCTGTTCTTCATCTTTCTGTTCTTCAGTTTGTTGTTGTTGTTGTTCTTCTTCTTCTTCATCTTCCTGTTCTTCCTTGACATGATCCTTTGTAGATTCGTCAATTGCCGTTGGAACATTTTCAGTTGTATCAGTATTACTGGTCTCGTCGGTACTCATGTTGATCAGTAGTTCTCGATAAAATATCTATTACCTTACCTTTGGTGCTATAAACTCAATTGTCCTTTGACATTGTTACATCGATATTTTGTATACGTTTGTATATACGTGAGTGTTCCCGTCCAATTTTTTTTTCTCTCTTTTACCAAAATTTGAGATTTTGTGGCTAGTGAGAAGCCAAACGGCGCAGTAGTCTTGAGTAATACGTCCATATCCGGTTGTCAGAGGAACGGCGAGAATTGAATTTCTGTTGACAGTCACATCGACCTCGTACGGTAAAAGCCCAATTCTGTCCGTTTCGGACTTCACAAATCGACAAACCTTCCATTAACCACCTAAAAAGAGAACGTGGCGCATATAGAAAAAAAAACTGTGGTGTCTTGTCTTGACGAGATTCCATCCATTTCCACTTAGTAATCTAAAGTGATGATAATGGCCATTGACTTTCCATGTGTAATTCACCGACGTGCTTGGTGGATGGATTTTATTTATTATAAATCAGATATATACAATTTCAATCAATTGCCTTTTTCATCAGTTGGTTTTTTTTTTTGCTTAATTAGGTTTCTTTCTTTTTTTGCCTTTGCCATTTTCTTTTTTTTCCCCCTATTAATTTGTTATGCTTAAAGCAATGAAGTCTCATTATCAATATTTAGTCATTGGAGGTGGTTCAGGAGGTGTGGCCTCTGCTAGAAGAGCTGCTAAGTACGGTGCATCTACTTTGTTGATTGAATCAAAGGCCCTTGGTGGTACATGTGTCAATGTCGGTTGTGTTCCTAAGAAGGTTATGTGGTATGCATCAGATATGAAGCATCATTTAGATCTAGCCAAGGATTATGGATTCGAAGATGTTGATCCAAAACTCGGTGATAAGTTCAACTGGGCTCAATTCAAAGTTAAAAGAGACGCATACATCAAGAGATTGAATGGTATCTATGAGAGAAACTTAACTAAGGAAGGTGTCGAATACTTGTTTGGTTACGCTAAGTTCAACAGTAAGGGTGAAGTGGAAGTGACCCATAAGGACGACAACAAGGTGTCCACTTTCACCGCTGATAACATCTTAATTGCCACCGGTGGTGCGCCATTGTACCCATCCAACATTCCAGGTTACGAATTGGGTATCTCTTCAGATGGGTTCTTTGAATTGGATTATCAACCAAAGAAGGTTGCCATTGTCGGTGCTGGTTACATTGGTGTTGAATTAGCCGGTGTGTTCAATGGATTGGGTTCAGAGACCCATCTGATCATCAGAGGTGACACTGTGTTGAGAAAGTTTGATAACATCATTCAAGACACCATCACCAACCATTACGAAAAGGAAGGTGTGTTGGTTCACAAGCAAAACAATGTTAAATCCATTGAAAAAATCGAAGGATCCAATTTGAAAAAGGTCACCTTGATCAACGGTGATGTCATTGAAGTGGAGGAATTGATCTGGACCATTGGTAGAAAGACATTGGCAGGTATTGGATTAGACAATGTCGGTGTTCAGATTAACTCCAAGGAGCAAATCGAAGTTGATGAGTTTCAAAACACTAACGTTAAGGGAATTTACTCCCTTGGTGACGTTGTCGGTAATGTGGAATTGACCCCTGTGGCCATTGCTACCGGTCGTAAATTGTCCAACAGATTGTTTGGTCCTGAAATTTACAAGACCCAAAAGCAAGATTACAATAACGTTCCATCTGTGATCTTCTCTCATCCAGAAGCTGGTTCCATTGGATTAACTGAAAAGGAAGCTATTGCTATATACGGTGAGGAAAACATCAAGACTTACACATCTAAGTTTACATCTATGTACTATGCCATGTCTGAGCATAAATCACCAACTGCGTATAAATTAGTGTGTTTGAAATCCCAGAATGAAAAAGTCATTGGTTTGCACATTGTCGGTGACGCATCTGCTGAGATCTTGCAAGGGTTCGGTGTTGCCATAAAGATGGGTGCTACCAAGGCAGACTTTGATTCATGTGTCGCCATACATCCAACATCAGCTGAAGAATTGGTCACTATGGTTTAATGATTAATGTTCGTTTATTTTCTTTTTCTTTATATAAATATATAAACTACTCTTACTACAACTACCTAATATAAATGTTAAATTTTGTATGTCAGAACTGGATCAAGTTAAAATAACATTAAATGTTTAGCATTGTTGCTAATGGCAAGAAATAAATAATATATATAATGTATACCTCCCCTGGGAAGCAGGTAATTTCAAAGGATTAAAATTATGTAAAATATAGCAAGATGAAAAGATTTCAACTAGTAAAATCAAAACACACATACGGAAACGGATTAAAATCAAAAAGTCGAAAAAAACAAATGAAAGAACAAAAAAAAAGAATTGTAAAATACAAAAAAAAACACAAGAAAAAAGTTGTAAAAAAAAATGAATCAAAAACGGTAAAAGCAATAAAAACGAGAAGAAAGAATTGCAAGCAAAGAATAATAAAGTAATCTAGTTGTAAACAAAGTCAAAGAAGGAGTATTAGTCTTTCTCCTTCATAACCTGTTTCACGGGTTCTCTAGAGTTAATGTACAATTTATGTTCTTGAATGTATCTAATGACCGAATTAGGCAATAAATACTGCACACTCATACCACGTCTTATGAACAATCTCACCTTCGTACTGGAGATATCATTGTAAATCAGTTGCTTAATCACCAAGATGTTTTTCCTGTGTTCGTACATGATATCGTGGGACAACAAGAATGACCGAACATCGGAACCTGTTCTCTCCACGATTAAACAACCGTAATTACCCAAGATATGATGTAAATCATCCTCAGCCCAAACATTTGGTTCACCCATACTTTCAATTAAATCACCACCGGCTAGTAACATAATCTTCACACCGACTTTTTCATTGGATTCTTTACTCTTGTACACACCTCCACGTTTTATGTTGATCTCTTCATTGAAATGGTCCAACACCAATGCAGTTCTAGTGTATTTCGGTTGCAGTGATTCCCAGGCATCAACCATCAACCATGAAGAGGTCCGTTCACATGCCAATTCACACATTCTGACCCGATGGTACGATGGGGCCAATCCTTGTTTCTTATAATTGTCAGACACTGGAGAGTAAAAACCTCCAATGACTTCAAACTTGGTAGATTCCCTGATGACATCCAATGCCATTTCAAACATTCTTAAATGTAAATAAGTGATAGGAGAGAATGACCCACATGCAACAACCACCAATGGATATTTATTTGGGTCTGACAATTTAGTCTTCAATCTATGCGTTGGGAAGGTGTAATTGTCCAGTGTCTTTGATTGTCTTTGAATTCCATGGGGCACTTCTTCCAAATCGGCGATTTGGTACGAGTGGATTCTAGGCAGATCAATGTTTGGACCTTTAGAATTTGTGAATGACTGGGTACGGGACTTGTTTTGATATGGAGGGTCAGATGTGTCATTGGTGAATGTTGTAGATGCATTGGACAAAGCTCTTGGTTCGTCGTCATCGTCTAAAGTGATTGGTTTCGGTTGAATGTCAGAGTCCTCACCGTCACTTTCACTACTGGAACTGAATGGTTGTAATTCTGTTGGTAGTTTAGGAATCTTGTGTTTGATTGAATTGGAAGTCACTGGTGATTTGATTCTTGGAGGAGTCTCCACTGAAAAATTTGGTTTTCTATACGTTGTGCCAGTGGCACCAGAACCAGCATTCGCATCGGCATTGGCATTGACATTGGAATTACCTGTAATGGTAGCATCCTTATCCGATGATGATTGATTGGACTTGTTGTGGCTGTGGTGATGGTGATGATGATGATGGTGGTTATGAGATTTATTCCCTTGAACAGTCAACGATTCATGAGTGATTGGTTGATCAATTGGTTGAAGGTAATCTGCAAGCACGTACGGTTGAATTGGTTGTCTATTGGGTATCAAATCCTTTGGCATTGGTGGTTCAATGTTTGGATTAGTGGATGGTGGTTGAAAGTTTGGGTCATGTGTTGGATCCATCTTGTTATGTATGGGTAATTAATTGTATTGTATTGTGACTGTATATATGTATCTATCTATTGTGGGGGTGGATGGGGGTGTACGTCTCCAGTGATTTCAAGAAAATAAAAATTAAATGTAACCCTTGTTAATTTATTAATGATATTTTAACCATTTAATTGAGTCAAACGCAGTCAATGGATGGATGGATGGATGGGGAGGCGTAAAAGTTGTTGATTTTTAAGTGATTTAACTAAAATGGATAAATCGGTCAATCGTATCAGTTTATATCTGGCAATGGAAACGAACGTTTTTTCCCCCTGCCAAATTTTGAATTTTTGTGTGGTGAGAAAAAAAGCAAATTTGAATTTTGGTTTTTTTTTTTTGTTTTTTTAGGTAGGAGAGCGAGGGAGCTAGGGAGGGAGAAACTGGGCGGCCGGTTGGTTGGTTGGTTGGCTGGCCACAGGGGGGAAGGAGGACGGAGACTGGAACGGAGAACGGACTAGACTAGGCTTGACTGGTCTGGTCTGGTCTGGTCTGGTCTGGTCTGGCTTAGTTGCTTTTAAAAGAGGTTTGGTGTGGCAATTGGGAAAGTTTACAATTGAACTAACCAATGATTACAAGAATTGATAGGTATTATTGGGTGTTGGGTATTGGTGGTTGAAGTCGTTTAGGTAGATTGGTTACGGAGTGGGAGGTGGGTTTTTTTTAAATGGTGATGGGAGGTATCAATTGGTTGGTAGACGATAAGAACCATCAACCACAGCACAGCACAGCACAGCACAGCAAAGCACCACAACATTTAAAAGCATTTTTCTGTGTGTTGAAAACAATTTGTCATTTAAATTGTCATAATTAGAGTGTAGATCTGTCCTCTGTGTCTTGTAATTCATTGTATTGTATTGTATTGTATTGTAATTCCTCCTCCATTCCTCCTCCTCCATTCCTCCTCCTCCATTTTTTTCTCCCCTCGTATTACTCCTCCTCTGCGTATAATCGATTTAAAGGTGGTTACTCCTCTTCGTCTTATTGTTCCAATCGAGGCTGCTGTTCGGAGACCAGACTCGTTCTCGTTGTGTTTGGTTTGGTTTGGTGTCAATGGTCAATGGTCAATGGTCAATAGCCAATCGGATTAACCAGACCAGTTGATTTCAGTTCAGTTCAAATCATAGGGTATGGTATCTATCTACTTTTTAGATATTTATCCGTTGAATTTTTCTGACTTGGTTCTGCAATTTGCCATCAGTTCCAAATCAGTCATAAATTAGGAGAAAACTCCGAAAGGAAAAAACTTTATTTTCTTCGGATTCAGTTCAATCAGACAGATTTTTTTATTGTTTTGAAAACTACTAAAGTTAAAGTAAAACTTATACAATGTGTGTGTTTATGATATTATTTGTACATAATTATACACCTCTATGAACTCAATCTACACCAGCTTTCCACCCACTCAAAGTTGGTCTTGTTCTTGTAGTAAGTCATTAATTCATCCAACCGTAGATCACAACTGACAAACATCAAATCATAATTCTTCAATAAACTGTTGTTACTGTTAGACACCACCTCAATCAACAATCCATGGTCACAGAGACTCTCCCAAGTGGTCTTCATCAACAACATCTGTTCGTTGCTGCCTCCAGCCCCTGCACCAGCTCCAACTCCAACTCCAACTCCAACTCCAACTCCAACTCCGGTGCTGGATTTCCCATCAACGGTTTTCACTTTCCCCACATCGAATAACCGAATATTCAATTCATCCTTGAATCTCTTGGACAATTCTTCAAACTCTTGGTAAATCATATTGAAATTCAATTGGTCGATGGATAATTTCAATTGCACACGAGCGGAACAAATCAATAGCTTCAACTCTAGTTCATTCAAATCAGATAACTTCAACAAACTGGAATTGTTGTACCGAGGTTTATTGAATGTGTAATCAATGTCCTTAGAATCACTGTCAATTGTGAAACCATTGATGAACACTTTTAAATTGTTCTTCAATGTTTTAATGTCCCGTATAGTATGGAAATTCTGCACGATCAGCTTCCGTAGATCATTATCGTCTTGTTGAAATATCAAGGAATGGATTTGTTTGTTGTACAATTCAATCACAGATTGATCGGCTTCATCTTTAACTTCATCTGAATCAATCTTTAATAACTCATACACTAATTCCAAAAATTCATCTAGTCGTCTGATCTTGTTCATAGTAATGATTCTCTGACTGAATCTAGATTTAACTCTTTTCTCAAATTGTTCCCTCACAGTTGTTTTACTAGCGACACCAATGATACACACGGGACTCACTTGTTTGGCAACATTAACTGGTTCGTCGCCTTCTTGTTCGGGTTCTTGTTCTTGCTCTTGCTTCTTACCTCCGTCATTCATCCTTCCCCTTTTGTTACCGATTTTATCATTTAAATTTATCAAATTAGAAGCCTGTGCAACATCGAATAAATTATACAATAAGGTTTGTTTAGTGTTGTATGTGAATTTGTCGAAATCATCAATGATGAATATAATAGCATACTGTCTCAATTTCTTAATCATCTTGATTTCTTCTTCGTCTAGTTCATTGGAATATTCATCTTGTAATATGGACGATGGATCTATGATCTTCATAATAGTAGACATGATTCTGCTGGCAGATGAACCAGTTTCAATTGTAGCTTTAACTTCTCCATCATCATCGTCATCATCACCTTCGTCTCTTTTCCTTTTATTACTGGTGACTGTGTCATCATGTCTAGATAAGTTCAATAAAAACCAATCCAATTGTCTTGCAATTTCTTTAATCGACACTTTATCGTCATTTTGAAGTATGCCTGATAATCTAATCAAAATGAACCGGTCCTTGTAATGTTGGTTAATATCTATGAGGATGTTGTTTATCAAAGTTGTCTTCCCAATACCCCTAGGCCCAATGACTAAACTCGATTTAGACTCTTTATACTTTATAGTATTCTCAATGATCTTATAAATTGATTGATACTGTGGTTTTAAACCAATTAATTTATCTTTGGTTATTGATTCATCGTTATCTGCATCGATGCACGATACTATATTTGATCTCGATGTTAATCTTCGAAGAATCTGAGGTTTATATATTTCTTGAAATCTAGCATCGGACATGACATCAATTGAGTAATTGGATACTTAATGGAATCAAATTAAGATGTTTATCTCGATACATAAGTGAAACTTATATAAAACATATGCATGTGTCCAGTAATATTAAGTATCTACACACGAAAAATCACCAGAATCTGACATCTCCAAAGAGATCAGATTTCAGAAGCGAAGGGAAAAAGTTTGAAAAAAAAAATACATTCTGCCCAAAAAAATTGAGCTTAAATAAGAATTAAATTGAATTGAAATAGCAAAGATATAAATACATACAATAAATATATATAATAGGCTGGTCATGATCAGGATCATTAAATCATAAATTAACTTTTTCAGTGGGATTAGCAAGCAATTATGATTAGAAATCATCATCAGATGATGATCCTAAACACATAATTTCATCACCACTGGAATCACTTAGGTACTCTGGCTGTTTTTTCGCCTTTCTAGCAGCATTCTTCTGTTCCCAATAATTCTTAGGTAGTTTTCCTAGCAATGCACGTCTTTCCTCCTCATCTTCACTCAAAATGACTGCATCGAATTGGTTAGCCACATCGTATGCGGCTGCAGATTCATAACCAGAGTCATCATCGACTTCTCTGTAGTTTGCATCAATGGCTTTTCTACGACATCTGCTACCACTAAACACAGATGCCCAATCTTTGTTTTCATAATCCAATTCTCTGAGTAACCTGTTTGGTTTATACTCTGGTGGAACATCAGTTTTGAAATTCAAATGAATATGATTGTCTTCACTAGCAGATAAACCATCACTGTGACAATCATCATCTTCATCGTCACCACCATCACTAAAATCACTAGATGAACTTTCCACTTTCTTGGGTTTGCTCTTGGTGTTACTTTTTGTGTTACTTTTTGTGTTGCTCTTTTTGTTGCTCTTTTTGTTGCTTTTTGTAGTGCTTTTTGTAGTGCCTTTTGTGGTACTTTTTGTGTTGCTTGTTGTGTTGCTTGTTGTGTTTCCCTCAGAGGTTGGTTTTCCTGTGAGCTGTTTCTTGTTTGAAATATTCTTTTTAGTTTTAGTAGTATGTTTCTTATTTGAAACCTTCGACTGTAACGATTTAGCAGGAGGAAGCGGTATGTCATCTTCAGAATCTGATTTGTAGATATCCTGGATAATGGAATCGGGTATACTCATCTTGTAGTTGGTCGTATTCTTCGTAGGCGTAGTGCGAGTCTCCTTTGAAGTGACTGTATGAATATCATACTTCTTACTGACATTTCCGTTTGAACTTTCAGTGCTGCCAGATGATTTCTTTGCGATCTTAACCAGTAAAAGTGAGTCTAATGATTGTTTAACTGGAACTGTAGGTTCTGCATTCTCCTTCGAACTCACAGTCTTCTTCTTGCCTTTAGAGTGGGCTTGCTCGTAAAGGTCTATCAAATGTTGATTAACCACATAGGAATTTTCAGAGTACGTGCACACACGAGTTGTTCTTCTTGGCCTCTTGTTTTTCATCTTGCAAATTTCACATGGCTGCCTTCTATCACAAAAAACACTTCGGTTTTCCTTGATACAATGCAAACAGGGAGATGAATATTCAGGGATTGGCTTCACCTTTGGAACTTCAGTGGTCACCCCGGCACTGTCAACGGATGATCCGGTTTGTTTGTTGGTGATTTTAGTTAGCTTTGGTGGTGGTGGAATCGCCGAAACTGGAGTAGGATGTGGTTTGGAGGTGCTTTCGGTAGAGGCAAGTTCAACCATAGGTGTTATCTTCTTGATTGTTGGTTTTGTGTTGGTTCTCACTGGCGGTGAAATTTTGCCGTTCTTGTCGGCAGAATCTTTTGACTTACCATTTGCAAATTTCTTTGTAGCGTCAACAATGGGTTCAATGATAGAATGTCTATCTGTTGTTCCGGTCCTTTTGGTGGTATTCAAAATGTTATCTTTGGCATTGGTATCTATTTTTCTTCTTTTACTATCACCAACTGTGACGTTGACTTCAGCATTATCTGTTTTTGTTTTCAGTTTGTTCTTACCTTCACTGGTTGAATTTGATTCAATATTGTCGACATTGGGCAATTTAATGATTAGGGAAGATTCGCGTATATTTTTAGCTGCAAATTCAGCCTTGGACACTAGTGACAAGGGTTTTAAATGCTTCATAGTATCACCAATGGAAATGTTTGCAGTTATTGTGAGAGGCTCTCCATTGGCACTGATATTTTTAATTTCATATGTAGAAATTGATCTGTCCATCGAGCTAGCATCATAATATATGGTATTCTCGTCATCTTCACTAATACAAATTGAAGAAGCAACCTCAGAACCAGGATTGGATGTTGCTTCCTTTTTAGAAAAACTAGAATTAGAAGTGGAAGTGGAATTCCCCTTTGAAAACTTGGATTTGTAGTTATCAACATTGTCAACATATTCAACGGTCTCATCATCACTATCATCACTTAGGACTATGACTTGAATAGTTGATTTTCTTGTTCTTTCAGCAATGGACTTTGTAACCTGACCAGGCATTGCTTTCGATTTTGTTTTTGCTTTTTTAACAGGCCGCGCAGCGGCTATCGACTTTTTGTTGGTTTGGTTAGGGTAATTGACGTCATCAAATAAAGACTTTGACGAGTCGAGTATCCCCATAGTATCTTCAAGATCGATAACTTCAGTTGGAAACTTCTTGTCAGTAGTTACTTTCCATGCACTACCATTTGGAGATCCAGTATTCACCTTGATAGGTAGAATATGTAACATAGGAGATTCATTTTCGGTATCCTTCTTGTGAGAATTTAAGCTCTTAGCAGCAGGCAAAGAAATGGGACACACGTTTTCATCTTCAGCATCACTAACATCATTCTTCCTGAGTTTTTTGGTAGGTGTATCATTTAAACTGGTGATAGTATGTTTCAACCCCGTTATTGGACCTGGAACTGTCGATATGTGATTCATTGTATATACCTTAAAGGTTTGTCTTGTCTTGTCCAATCTTGTCGTGTGATTGCGATCCTAGTAAATTGATGGATAACGAGTGTCACGCGTATTATAGAAACTAACTAATAGGAGGGGAAAAAGTTGTCTATTGACTCAAAAACACATTAAAAAAACCATTGGTACACAAAACAGAAAAACCGTACAAACTTATACTGGTTCAAATACAACAAATAACAAACTACAAGTTGTTTGGATTACATGAATACCTTTTGAAACACGTTTAATATATCAATCAACTAGTATAAATGCGGAAATTGCGTTCAATTTATACCGCGAATTATGAAAAGTTACCCGGCCTGCTTGATGAGTTACGCACTACTTATTGGTTGTTACACACCCCTATCGTGATATATGATTGGTCAATTAGATTTAAGCTTAAGTACGTATACATCTATAATATGTATCTAATGATACGAATTACCACTTTAGTACAAGTACCAATCGCACATAGCAAGCACTTTGCAATTTTTTTTGTCCTTGTCAATCGGATCGTATGATTTACTCTTTTATGGGTCAGTTAACTAGTACCTATTATCTACCCAAAGTCTAGATCATCCAGATCACCTTTTTTATATTGGACTTTTGTGTACAGTATACAGTATGCAAATTGCTTAATTCTGGAAGGAGCCACCAAAAAAATTCACCGTCGCGTCGATTTGGTATTTTCTCCCACGTGACCTTTAATCGACCCCACGTCTCTCCATTTTTTTAAGCTTGGAACTGTTAGTAATCGCAAATTTAACAAAAATCATGTTAGATCTTGAAACTGTATCTTATTAGATCCACTGGCATCGGAGTAATATTAATATTAAATTATTTCAATTGCAAGGCAGAAAATGACAAATAATAAACTTCCAGAATCGGTGTTGAACTTATTACAGAACTCGAATTTTTTACATCTCGGTACAGCATCGAAGACATTAAAACCAAATGTGAGTTTAATGAATTACACTCCAATCACAGAAACAAAAGGCAGTAACCCACAAATATTAATTGTCACATCAAAGGATTCCACCAAATACCATAATCTGACTAGTAACAATCAATGTTCGATATTAGTTCATGATTGGATTACATCTACCCAATCATTAAGTACGGAGGATAATTTCTTGAAATTACTACAAAATTTAAATCAAAATGAGATCAGTGATTTAAGTTGTACGTTATCTGGACATGTGACAAGATTTATCGATCAAGATGATAAGGATTTCGCCAAATATAAGGAATTACATTTAAAGAGAAATCCAAAGGCTGGATGCTTTTTAGGTGGTGATGTTGCCTTCATGCTTATTGAACTCGATGACTCCAAAGTTGTTGACTCAAAAAACAATGTCAGAACCCATTGATAATTTATATATATATGTTTTTGTTCGCAGATTTTCTATTTTTTGGTATTTATAAATCCTAATATAATGTTCTTTGTTCGTTTGTTCTAGTGTACAATTGTATCTTTTATTTTACATATTGTTGAAGTAAAAAAAGTCTGGTGTGTATATAAGGTACGCCTAAAGAATGATAAAACAAAGTAAAAACAAAAACAAAACAAAAAAAACAGAAAGGAACTTGGTACAAACTACATGCAAAGATAGAAATAAATGTAAGTAAAATACAAAAAGACAATATGAAAACACAATTAATTACCCTCTGAACCAAAATCATTAGTGAATTCAACAAAGTTATCCAAATCCTTTTGATTCACAGTAGGTTTATTGGTCTTGATAGCCTTGATGAAATCTTTAATTGTCAACGGTGGTTCTTGCAATTCTTCACCGTCTAAATCAAGCCAATTCATTTCCACTGCGTTTGGATCACCCGGTGAGCAAGGAGTGAATTGTTCCATTTCCTCACCGGCTTCATTGACACCTAACACTTTTTTAAAATGAGTAGCCATTTGAATCTTTCTGATAGGCTGCATCAATGCATCCTTGACAACAATGGCAACATCGTGACCGGAGTACCCATCAGTGGAATCTGCTAAAATGTTGTAATCTTCATTGGACAATTCACATGGAGTGTCACCGACGTTCAATTTGAACATCTCCACTCTAGCCTCCTTATCAGGTAATGCTATGTAAATTCTTCTTTCGAATCTTCTTCTAATGGCAGCATCCAATTGCCATGGGATGTTGGTGGCACCCAACACTAACACACCGTCAGAATCATGACCGACACCATTCATTTGCACTAGCAACTCGGTTTTGATTCTTCTTGATGCCTCAGATTCACCCTCACCTCTTGGGCCACACAATGCATCAACTTCATCGATGAAGATAATCGATGGTTTAGCTTCTCTTGCCATGGCAAACAATTGTTTCACTAATCTCTCGGATTCACCCATCCATTTAGACACTAGATCAGATGACGACACGGAGAAAAACGTGGAATTAGCCTCAGTGGCAACAGCCTTGGCCAAATACGATTTACCTGTACCTGGAGGACCGTAAAGAAGAATACCACTCACAGGTTTTCTTCTTCCCTTGAACAAATGTGGGAATTTCACCGGTAATATGACAGCTTCCTTCAATGCATCCTTGGCTTGTTCCAATCCGGCAATGTCTGACCATTGAACGTTAGGTTTCTCCGTCAATATGGAATTCGCCAATGCACCTCTTAGCTTTTTATTGTCGTTGTCTTCTTCATCATTGCCCTCTCCATTCGGGTTGGATTTTTTAGTCTTTGTCGATCCAGTGGATGCATTTGGTTCACCAGTTTGATTTGATTGTTGTTTCTTGTCCAAATGTTCCTTCAATTGTTCCGCTCTTGATAAATACTCTGTGAATTTAGACCTTATCGTCTCTTTGGATTTAGGGTTTTTCTCGTATTTCAATGCAAGCATTAAATAATCTAATCCATTGTAGTATAAAGTGTAAGCTTCATCGTATTTTGACGCTGAATCTGCGTCAATTGCCTTCTTCACAAGGTCAATTCCCTTATCCAAAAAATCATTGGCACTGGACATTGGATGATTAGTGTGTTTATTGGTATGTGTATATCTAGGTGTGTGTTCAATCTGTGATACACTACAATGGTACTTTTCTAAATTACTCGTAGACCTCCTTGTTTCCTTTATCAGTATCAGAAATTTGGTCTCCTTTTTTTTTAGTGCCACTCTCTCTCTCTCTGTGTGTGTTCTCTATTTCAGAAATTGTGTCTGTCCCGCAAACGGAGATTGACCCGTAATGGGAAACTGACAGAACTAGAACCAGTGAAATGATAAGAGTCGATCGACGAGTCCGTCGGAGATCGACGTCCCTAAAACACAAATCACAATCAGCACGTGATCAGTTTTTTTGTTTTTTTAATTTTTTTAACTCTCATTCCATTCTCTACCAACTGGTGTACAGGTGTGTCGTTACATGATTCAATTTGAATTTTTTTTCTTCTTAAAAAATAAATTATGTGATGTGTGTCACCCAGGAAACGGCAAAGCACAAAACCAAAACGAAGAAAAAAAAAGAAACGAGACATTTGTTTTTGGTTTCTTAAATTGGGAGATTGGGAGAGGGTACTAGTGCAGTGGTTACGAAGCACTGGGGCATAGCCGGTCCAACCACTTTTTCTTGCCAGTTCAACTTCAAAATTCGCTTCGATTTGCGAGCTTTTGAACAGCTTTTGCCAAATTAACCACTGATTGGTGTTTTCCCTTCCTGTTTTTTTTTTTTCTTTGTATGCAATTTTGTTATTTTTAATTTTGGATTTTTCTCCTCCTTTCTTTAAATTTTTTTTTTTGTTTTCTACTTCTCTATTAACTACTCATCTTTTTAATACCTTTACAACATTCCTGTTTAACTCCATCATCCTTTTAACAGATTCATTAGTTGTTATTATATCTCATTTTATCATCTATTGTCTTTTTACTTTCATCATTTAAAAAACCAAAACCAAAGAAAAAAAAGAGCACCCGAATTGTATAATCAATTTACCTCTCGTATACTTCATTTCAATCCATCAATTCCTCTCATCTTGAATTATACTGTTAACAACATCAATTCTTCTTTTCCGGTTTCATTATTTCAATTTTCCATATTCCATTATAAATTAAATTAATTTTTTTTTGAAACTTTATCAGACGGAAACAACATTGTGTCATTGACCATTTGGAAAAGAAAGCTACATCAATTTGTATCTTATAAGAAAAACCACATATATCATATATATTGTACATTATCTTTCATAAATTGTATCCACAAATATGTCCTATCAAAGATCCATCCCTGCTAACAACATCCAAGAGAGAAGTCACTTGGATGAATTGTTGGAGGCTGTTAAGAAAGAATTTGAAAATTTAACCAGAGAAACAACTATCTACAAGGACCACCATCATGAATATGAATTGAAGATCAATCAACAACATCAAGAATTGACAAACATCAGAAACACTGTTTATGAATTGGAACAAGCTCATAGAACCATGAAGGAGGCGTATGAGAAGGAAATTATGAGATTAAAGCAAGACTTGGAAAACAGAGACAGACTGATAGAGCAACAATCTCTGCAACAACAACAGCAACAACAACATCAAGCTCAACATCAAGCTCAAGCTCAGGCTCAAGCTGCCGCTCAAGCGCAAGCACAAGCTCAAGCTCAGGCCCAGGCTCAAGCTCAAGCTCAGGCTCAACAAGCTCAACAAGCTCATGTTGCTCAAGGTACTCATCCTTTTCCCCAAACTCCACAGCAATTGCCTCCTCCAAATTTGAGTTCTGCTTCTCCAGCTGATTCAAAGGCCCCCGGTGCCGCCTTTGGCTCTGGTACCACATTACCTCAATTGACAGGTGCCGCCACTGGTGCTAAAACTGAATTACCTCAACAACAGCAGCAACAAGCACAGCAACAGCAACAATCACAGTTACCTCCTCCTCCATCTTTAACTGAACAAGCTCCTGCCACTTCACAAACACCAACTCCAGCTCCTGCTGCTGTGCCAACTACTTCACAAATCCAACAACAACCTGCAACTCAAGCCGGTGCCACTACACAACCTACCTCAGTCACTGCATCTCCAGCTGCTTCCACATCTCAACAAGTTGTTAAGGTTGATGAGGAAACCCACCACAAGAGAGCACAACATAACAAACCAATCCCAGCGTTTTTGAAAGACTTTGACTCTTACAACTCCTTACCTTACAAGAAACAACACTCTGAATATTACACTGTGTACAATCCAAAGGTTGCTAAGAAGGTGGATATCTCTTTAGTTCACTCATTCGACCACACATCTGTTGTGTGTTGCGTGCGTTTCTCAAAGGATGGTAAGTTCTTAGCCACTGGTTGTAACAAATTGACTCAAGTGTTCAGCGTTGAAACTGGTGACTTGGTTGCTAGATTATCAGATGAATCATCAGCATCATCAAACGGTTCATACGACACTGGCACTGGCGATTTATACATTAGATCTGTGTGTTTCTCCCCTGATGGTAAGTTCTTAGCCACTGGTGCTGAGGATAAAATCATTAGAATCTGGGATTTAGCCACTAGAACCATTGTCAAATACTTGAAAGGTCATGAACAAGATATATACTCATTGGATTTCTTCTCAGATGGTTCAAAGTTGGTGTCTGGTTCCGGTGATAGAACTGTCAAGATCTGGGATGTGTTCACTGGTCAATGTTTCTTGACTTTAACCATTGAAGACGGTGTCACCACCGTTGCTGTGTCTCCGGATGGTAGATTAATCGCTGCTGGTTCATTGGACAGAACTGTGAGAGTTTGGGATGCAAACAAGGGTTTCTTGGTGGAAAGATTAGACTCTGCTAGTGAATCCGGAAATGGACACATGGATTCAGTGTACTCTGTGACGTTCACCCACGATGGTAAACAAATTGCCTCTGGTTCATTGGATAGAACTGTTAAATTATGGTCATTGAAGGACACCTCTGGAAGAATTCAACCAGGTGCCAACGGTGCCAACAGTAAATCTACATGTGATGTCACCTATGTTGGACATAAGGACTTCGTCTTGAGTGTCTGTTGTACTCCAGATGATGAATTCATTTTGTCCGGTTCTAAGGACAGAGGTGTCATTATGTGGGAGAAGGAAACCGGTGAACCATACATTATGTTACAAGGTCACAGAAATTCTGTCATCAGTGTTGCTGTGTCTCCTGTCATGACTCCAAAGAGAGGTGCTAGCGGTGGTTACTTTGCTACTGGTTCTGGTGACTGTAAGGCTAGAATCTGGAGATGGGAAAGAGTTGCCCCAGGTTCATGAGCTGGTTTCCTCTGAAAAAAATTGATTTGTATTTTCTCCTATATCCATCCTATCCTTTTTTTGTTATTTCCCCCTTTCTTCCCTTGTATCCTTTTGATTAGTATGTTTGATTTTGTGCTTTATCGTTGAATGTGTATCATGCATATGTCTGTGCTTATTTTTTTTGTGTTTTTTGTTTGTATGTTTGTTTGTTTGTTTGTTTGTTCTTGTTTTTTTTTTCTGTCTTTCTTTTTTATTTTTTATCTTTTCTCTTTAGATTATCATAAATCTTATAGTTCTCCCACTTTTTGTTCTTATTCTTCAAACACTTACATTGCACATATTCAAAAAATTGAACACAAATCATTCAATAGTTTTTTTCTCCCCTTTTGTTTATAATTAAGGTTTAACTTCTTCTCATCCCCCCCCTCCTACTTTTTGTTCTTGTACCTTGTTCTTATATTTTTTTCTCACTATATTCATTCGGGTACTAGATCTATCTTTTTTTATTATTTGTTGTTAGTTCTTCTCTCTTTTCTGTTTGTTTTGTTTGATGTTGTATTTTGAAATTAATCCTGTATTATTTTTGTTAGTTACCTTAAAAATGATTAAAATTGAAAAACTTTTTGTGTTTGACACGACTTGTAACATCTCGCGTTGTAGACGCTCGTTTAGAAAGGGAAGGTATTTTCGTTGAAGTTTGTAGATGGGTTAGTTCGAAAAGGGGTTCACTGTTTTGTCATTCAAATAGCCATTTTCCGAGCCAATTCAAGTAAAACAATTGTTATTCAATAGATCATAAATATGACTGAAATTTACCATGCCTCATGCACTGCTCCTGTGAACATTGCTGTATGTATTACAAAGTTTTTTTTTATATTTCTTCCTTGTAATACGATTTTTCATCTATACGAGATTACCATACTAACATATTTTCTTTGAATCAATGTTATTTTTTTGCATGGATTATTATTATAGACTTTGAAATACTGGGGTAAAAGAGACACCAAATTAAATTTACCAACTAACTCATCTATTAGTGTTACCTTGTCTCAAGATGATTTGAGAACTCTCACCACTGCTTCATGTTCCCCAAAGTTTGAAGAAGATACATTGTACTTAAACGGTGAACCACATCCAATCGACACACCAAGAACAATTGCTTGTTTGGCAGACTTGAGAGGTTTAAGACAAAAATTGGAAACATCAGATTCTTCATTACCAAAGTTGAGTGAAATGAAATTGAGAATCGTCAGTGAAAACAATTTCCCAACTGCTGCTGGGTTAGCATCATCAGCTGCTGGTTTCGCTGCATTGATATCTGCCATTGCCAAATTGTATGAATTACCAGCATCACCATCAGATTTGTCCAAGATTGCAAGAAAGGGTTCCGGTTCGGCTTGTAGATCATTGTTCGGTGGGTACGTTGCCTGGGAAATGGGTAAGCAAACTGACGGTGAAGATTCCATCGCTGTGGAAATTGCCCCATTGGAGCACTGGTCAGACATGAAGGCATTGATCTGTGTCGTGTGTAACGATAAGAAGGATGTCAGTAGTACATCTGGTATGCAATTGACCGTGGGTACATCTGACTTGTTCCAACATAGAATCAAGGAAGTGGTTCCAAAGAGATTCGAAGAGATGAAGAAATCAATCTTGGACAAGGACTTTGCCAAATTTGCTGAATTGACTATGAAGGATTCCAATTCATTCCATTCTGTGTGTTTAGACTCTTACCCACCTATTTTCTACTTGAATGACACATCAAAGACAATTATTAAGTTGGTTAACTTGTTGAACGAAAAGGCTGGTAAAATCATTGCTGCTTACACATTCGATGCTGGCCCAAATGCTGTCATTTACTACTTGGAAGAGAATGAAAAATACGTGTTGGGTTTGTTCAACAAGATCTTTGGTAAATTAGACGGTTGGGAGAAAGTTGCTGATAAATTAAACACTTTAGAGATTATAGATGGTTTCCCAATTGAACAAATCGAGCAAAATTTGGAATTCTTCAGTTCTGGTGTGTCAAGAGTGATTCTGACCCAAGTCGGTGAGGGTCCAAAGGTTGTGCAAGACAGCTTGTTGGATTTAACCACTGGATTACCAAAGAAATAAATTTCATAATGTGGCTCATTCTTTATTGCTTTGTAATACTGTATGTAGTTTTGTACTTAGATTAAAATTAATGACAAGTTTTCTAATTGTATTAACTCAACTATAAGTTAGTAAAACTGTTGTGAATTATTGGATCATGTAATTGTTTGATTTGTTTCAGTTGAATTTTTCAAGTTAGAACTCTCTGTATTTATTACAATTTTGAACAAATAAGAACAATTTTTGACAATTTCAATCAAACATCCATGTTCAAACTCAACTAATGAACACAATTACACTAATCAAACGATTCAAAACAACAATATACGACAAATAAATGATAAAAACCCACAACTAAATTATGATATAGAAAACATATATACCAGGAAGCATTAACGAGTTACAATTGAACAAGAGACAAACAAACAAACAAACATGCCCCCAACGAGATCAACATAACCCTAAACATCTGTACACCAGAAACTATAAGAGAAAAAAAAAATTTTTTTAACAAGGAGGGGGGAGGACTGCTATTAAGACATTTGAAGAGACAATTTGTACACACTTTTATGTACACTTCTTTCTTTTGTTATTTACTCTTGAAATTTCTCCCCTTTCTTTACTCATTCAGAAAAGGTATATATTGTAGGGAGGTTAATGCCAATTTACTTATAAGATTGTCTCCCTCTACAACCTTTTCGAGATTAAAGAAATATGGTCTTTCTTGAGAGATGAGGTAATTGAAACCTCGTTTCCCATTAGATTTTTGTTACGACAAATTACTTCTCATAGTGATGAAACTCTGAAACAAAATGTAAATTATATATATAAAATAATAATAATAATAATAAAAAAGCTAGAGACACGACAGGAATTGAAAATGGGGGAAAAGAAAGAATCAAATTATGAACATGTATAGATAGAAGGGTGTTATATGATAATAGTAAATATACAAATACAATACACGGGTATTATGACAAAGCAGTAAAAAGTTGGGAATTCAAGTTCAATCAGAAACCCATTTTACCCTTTGAGTAGTGCATTGGTGGTAAATTTGGATGCGGCACTTCTGTGAAAGTTTTACAATCCAATTCGTATTCATTGGCTTCGTTCAAAGTGAAATCAATGACGGCACCCTTGTTACCTTGTGCGTCACAGTAGTTTGGAGCACTGAACACAGTGATTAAATATCCATCGTGTTCGTATTCGTAACCACCGTGTCTGACCTCATGGGATCTGATGATCTTTTTAATGTTGTTCTTTTCACAGAATCTCTTAGTCACGTCAGGACCAAATTGAATACCAATACCTCTCTTTGAATCACCTCTACCATTTTCCACCTGTGGATCGGTCCATAATAATTCCATTTGCACACCTTGCTTAGGTGGTTGTCTGTTATGCACTCTCTTGATCTTTCTAATGTCATCTAAGGATGTGTTATCATCACTGAACAATCCACCGTGCATCACCAAATACTCTTGACCGATCAATGTAGCGTATGGAAGGGAATTGAACAATTCTTCAAACAATTTGAAAATCTTCTCACCGTATTTATACTTACATTCATCTTCGAAACCGTACACTTTGTTCATGTCGTTAGTTTCATGGTTACCCCTGTTCAAGTAAATCTTGGTTGGGTACAACACCTTCAGGGACAAGAACAAAAGAGCCACTTCACATGACCAAGAACCACGGTCGACAAAGTCACCATTGAACAAGTACACATGGTTGTCCTCCACTTTACCAAACAATTCAAACAAATTCAACACATCAAAGTATTGACCATGGGTGTCACCACACACAGTGATCTTAGTGACGACCTTGTCTTGGAACTCCTTGTCCTTGGTCTTGTCTCTGGACAACCCAATCTCCACAGGAGACGCATCTTGTAGGAACAATTGATTGGCCTTGTACAAGATAGCCATCACATGCTTCTTTGGTAATTTCCCACCGGTTTTAAACGACTCCACCATTTCATCTATGTATTGTCTCGTGATCCCCACTTTCAAATCATCTGCACCGTTGGCATCTTTGACTTGCTCCAATGGTAAATCGGGACCACTGTATGAAGTATCCACAATGGCGTCTAAAATCTCAGGAATCTTGAATCTGCTTTGATCATCCTCCATTTCAATGGCCTTTTCAAATTTCAATTGATTGATGATTCTGATCAACTCCTTTTTCAAATTCAAACATCCAACATCCTTTGGAGCCCTATTTAACACAATGTTAACATCGACCAATGATTTCTTGTAATCTAAAATGGCAGAATGGGCCACAGCTCTTCTGTAGTAAGCCTTTAAATAATCCTTGTTAACCTTGATGGACGCATTAGCATCAATAATGGCTAAACCATAGTTTTCCAATTTGATCTGTGCTTGAGCTCTGTTGGAGTAATACACTGCATTTGATGGGTTCAACTCAATAGCCTTGGTATAGAATTCAACAGCTTCCTCAAAGTTATTAGCCTTCAACGCAGCGTTACCTTGATTTTTCAACTCCTCAGCTTGTTTCAATGTGTCTTCTGATATCGTCATCTTGGGAAATCTAGTGTCAGTTGCTGTCTAAAATGAAACGTACTCAGTGGAATGTAATGTTTGAAAAAAAAAGGACACACTCTTCCATAGTCTTAACTATACACTATAAGTTTTTCTGTGTTATTTTGATTCCATCAGAAGACATAAGAAAAAAAAATTTAAAGAGACGAGAAGGAGAAAAAAATATTTTCTCGATTGGGAAAAGCTTTACAGAGTACAATAGAGTAGAGAGCGTAAGGGTTGATTGTTTAATATTAAATGTATAATATACATAGAAAAGATCACTTCATTTCAGTTGGTTGATTGGTTGTTAATGTTCAAGAACAGTTTCCCCTCTTCGAATAAGTTGGAAAGTAATTCCTGAGTGCTGGCCAACGATCCCATGGTGAATAATTCACTGACACCAGCGGCAGTAGTGACGTTGACTCCGTCAATATCGTCGATTGAATCAGTAATGTTGGTAGAGACAGTACCTTGAGCATTGATATTCGTCGCTGAATTAACAGTTTTCAATTTTTCAGGAGTGGAACTCTCGTCATTACCTGCCAATGCTACTGAGGATGGTCCCGTCACTGTAGGAACTGCACCGATAGGTCCATTGATCACTGATTGCAATTGGAACGATGAATTGATGTCAGTGTCAGCATCATTGACTTTACTCTTATCCAACACTGATTTGAATAGAAAATATGATGCTGCAGAGTACCACCATTTAGATCTGAATCTTTGCAATACGTCCATACATTGTTGAAATTGTTTCAATTTTAGTGATAGTGTTTTCTCCAGTGGTTGTGACTTGTTTGCTGATAACTTTGATTTGATCTCCAAATGAACCAGCACAATGGCATGAATGATTGCATGAATGTTCAATATACTTTCAATCTGTAATTCTTCAGTTGCATTTTCTATGATTAGCTCTGTGAATTTATTCACATAGTACATCTTGTTATCTGTGATTGGAGAGTTAGTGTTAGAATCAGAGTTACCATCAGCGTACTGTTTCATGTCAGCCTCGTTGTCATCTTGATTGTTGTTCAGTAACGTTAAAAAATCCATCTTACAACGGAGATACATCAAACTGCAATAACCATAATTGATTCTGAAGAAATGTTTGAACCTGATTGGAATGTTCGTCTCTTCTTGAGCAAGATCAGATTCCCAATTTAGGAGATCCGTCTCCAAAAGTAAATCATTGACCCTGTACTTTGGTGGCCGGTAAGAATCAAACAACACTCGTTGCATGAGTCTGCAAGTGGCAATGTATCTTCTGAAAATCTTATAATCTGTCATTTGAAATTCCCCTTCATCGAAATCCTCAATGGTAGGTTCATACACAATCATGTCCCATTCATTGTAAAACATAGGGGATGAACTTGTCGCAGCCATCATTCGATCTATACCCCAAGTGACCCAAAACAATCTTGCTAAGAGAGACTTACTGTACGATAGCTTAAATGGTGATTCCTTCAAATCCTTGTCTGTTTTCAAAATATCAAATTGATTAGTGGCTGCATAGTTATGCAATCCTAACTCCACACATAGAATGGATGCCTTAGACACATTTTCCCTCGCGTTGTTAGGCCCCTCAGGACCCTCTTCATGATTGGATAGTAACACATATGACTGTATCAATGTGATTTTATTCGTTTCTACTAACACCAACAACTTACACCTAGAGTGAAATTCCTCTGCTCGGATTCTAAACTCTGTGCTTTTTAAATTTGGATCATATCTAACACCGACGAGCATCAATGCGTTTAGTAAAAGCAATGGAACTTTACTCAAATCATCCAATATGTTTCTATTGACGACGGGGTACATTGGATACACGTTGTCGAGAAACAACGATATCAACCGTTTTTGTTCTTGAACAGATGGAGTGTCAAATGCACCCTTTTTCTTTAAGTAATTGTGTAGATCAGGATCGATAAAGTTTTTAGACTGGTATTTGTCTCTGTCAATGTTGAACATGTCTCTCCAGGGATAGTAAAGTCCCAACACTTCACCTTCCAAACAAAGAAACGAATCTCTAGACATTATCGGTGCCAATGGTTGCGTGGATGTGATGAATTGTGGATTGATTCTTTCATCTGACAATGCGTTAGCGTAGATCAATTCATCCTGTAACAGCACCCCCTTTTTAGACTTAGCAATGGCGGGTTGCCGTTGGGTTCCATGTGACACCAACCCCATCCCCATCCCCATCCCCATACCGTGCACTCTTTTAGAGTAAAACCTTTTAATGTTGGCCTTTCTGACTTTGTTGGCACCGATGTTGGATCCATCCAATTGAATGTTGTTTGATTCATTCCATTCACAAGTGTATCCATTCTGTGAGCACCTGGCACATTTGGGTCCACCATCTTGGGATGGAGAGCACCGTCTATGGGACCGTCTACATCTATCACATGCTAGTAGTGTCCGTTTCCTTATACCTCTTGCAGTTTGAAATGTGTTCATGTATGCTCCATTGGAAGAAGATGGATCAACTTGTCCCACAACCGGAGTGCCATTTTGTGAGAAACTATCAGTTACCAAAACTTGAAATGATGGAGTGGAGTAATTCGACTTGGCAGTTACACTGTTCCCTGTACCATCACCCATTTAATAACAGTTATGGTTTATTGTTAGTCAGTAACTGTGGATTAGTCATTTGAATGGAACGAACAACTGTAACGTTAACTCATATTACCAAAAGAAACCCCGTTTCCCTTCAAAAATTGTTTTTTTTTACAAAAAAAGGCGAGAATGGGGGGGGACACGGTGAATTGAAAACACACACAGATGATCTAAGTATCATGCTAATTTGAATTGTATAAGGATAATAATAATAGAGGATACAATAATAGAGGTTACACCGTCTATTGAACCATAGTATTGAACAACAATGATTAGGGCCATTTACACAACAGTTATACCGTTTTTGTTACTCATTAACCAAGTGCAAGCTGTATTGTTTCAAGGTTCATTGAATTTGACAACGTACTCTAACAAAGTGTTCAGCCCATCAAGATGCCATTTGACGTTAGTGAAAAGCCAACCATTGACTGATGGGAAGCTTGGTCATCCACAGTTACTTCACTTCAATGACAAGGGGCAATTTGAAGTGGAATTGGACGCTGACTCTGAGTACATTTTATCATTAGAGAGTTTAGATTTCAATTTGAAACCAACCAATCAATTTAAATTAGTGGTGCAAAAGTCAACAGAGGTTAGCTTTGAACAGAGACCGGACACTGACACAGAGGAAACAGATGAACCAGTGAAACACACATCAACGAGTGATGTTGTATTGGTGTATCAAATCCATCCATCGTTTGTCAGTGAATTCAATGATGATTTGGTCAGATTACACAATGGTTTCAAATTGACAGAGGCCAATATCGTGATAAGACAATACTCAGACAACACAGATCAATTCAATTTGTGGGATTACATTCCAATGGGTAATTTGATCCGGGACAATCCAATCTATGGGTACGGACTGCTAGCCATGGTGGTGATCATTGTTTTACCTAGAGTGATCATGTTCTTCGACCCTGAATTCGCCACCAGATACATTGAACAACAACAACTACAACATGAAGAAGGTGAAAAGTCGTTGACAGACAGTCAATGATTGGATGTGATTGGGTGTGATTGGGTGTGATGGGGACTTGTTCCTGAGCCTCCTTCTGTTTTAGGAAATAACATTTTTCCTGTTTCTTAACCGTACTTTCAGTACCCTTTGTAATTTAATTAAATTTAATTCATTTCCCTTCCCTTCCCCATGCCTTGTCACCTTTCACATATGTATATATATATACAATATAATACAAAATACAAAATATAAAATACAAACAACTAATTTCCACCCACCAACAAGAACAGTAAACCAATTCAACGTACCTACCAACCAACACAACACAGGTCAGTCAGTGCCAGCTAAGACTTTTCTCGGTTTTGCTGTTTTTTCTTTGGTTAAAAAAAAAAAATCAACAAAAACATCTAAGCAAAAAAGGCCAAATAACTAAAACTGAAGCTAAATCACTAAAATTGACCTGTATATACATATATACATATACTATTATTTCTTTTTCTTTGTTTTTTTTTCAACCATTTGACAATTGACAATTGACATTCATTGTGATAATTACATTTCCAATTACAAGAACTGATTCAAAACAAACAAAATTGAAAACTAAACCGTATCCCACATTCGCTTACACCGGCATCTCTCCTCCCCTCCACCGTTTATCACACACATTTTTACAAATTCAACTCCGGAACCCATTCCCATTCCCATTCCCTTTGTCTATCAAACTCATTCTAGAACACCTATAAATATCTATCTATCCATAGTATTTCTACTCCCATTCCCATCGTTTCCCATCTCATCACATCATTACACCCTCATAGCAACCCATACATTCAAAAAAACAGTTTCCACATCCATCATGAAACCTCGTCATAATGTTCATCTGGGTAAACACCCACTAGTCGATATTACAGTGGTGTCAACGTGTTTAACATGGTATTTAGTGTCTGCATTGACATCACAGTCGACAAAGCTCATTCTCAATAGATTCTCCTTCCCCATATTCGTTGGAGAATTCCAATTTCTTTGTAATTTGGTGTATGGGTACATTACGATAAAGATCCATCAAAGGTACCCAGTGATTGATTCATATTTCCCAACGAATACTTTCCCAGACACATTTGGATTCAATAAACGGCAAACTCGTTTGTTTTTACCAATGGGGTCGTTTCAATTCCTCGGTAAACTGTTCAGTTTAGCTGCCACATCGTTGTGTTCCATTCCAACTGTAGCATCCATTCGTGCTTTGTCTCCATTGCTAATTGTATCATGCTACACTGTGTACTATAAGGTTCATTTTGACTTGGAAACGTACCTTTCATTGATACCGTTGCTTTTAGGTGTCATTTTGATAGTGTACTCTCAATCATTACCCCACGATACTGGTATCGGGGAATTGGAGAAAGCAGATGACCTTCCAACGTTACAAACTACATCGATCAAGGGAATGTTGCTAGCATTCACCGCTGCATTGATATTTGCCATTCAAAACATTTACGCTAAAAATGTGGTCACCCATGGTGCTATGAAATCCACTCATAATGGTGACCTTGCGCTAAGTACAGACTCGGATGATGCAGATTCAGATGGGAAAACTGGTTTTTCACCTGTGAATATGGCATTGTCTGGATCATCGTCCACATCCACATCGTCATCGTCAACGTCATCACCACTTCCACCATTGACTGTGAAGTCCCATTTAAATCTAGATCAAATGGAACGCGGATCATCGTCCCCATACTTGGACGATAAACCGTCCAAGATGACAACCTTGATTTATTGTGCAATGTTTGGGTTCCTGTTATCAATACCCACATTGTTTTTACACGAAATCTGGGGTGTGTCTGGCCAATTACATAATCTTCCCTTGGTCTGGCTTACAATTAACGGATTTTGCCATTTCATACAATCCTTGTTAGCATTTCAAATACTATGCATGTTACCAACAGTGTCATACTCCATCGCTGCCATGATGAAAAGAATCGTCATCATCACAAGTAGTATGATACTGAGTGGTAAGGGTATGAACATTTATGATTTCATCGGATTATTGTTTGTTACCATGGGTTTGTATGGATACGACAGATGGGGTTCTAAACGTCATCACTAGTGTCAGATTAGAACATATATAAACACGCATACACAGAAATATATAAATAAACACACAATCAATCCCATTATATACATTGTCTCCATTCATTCATTGCTTTTTAATGTCATCATTGTTTTCTGCTTTTTTTATCGTTACACCGCTCCACACCTCTTTTCTTTCTTTTCTGCTTTGTGTTTCATTCGCTTTCACAATATTTATCGTATAATTTATTTTGTAATAATATGCCTATCAAAGTTCATCAATAGTAAGTAGTAATTAACGACAAAAAAGTGCAACTTTTTTTAAAGGGTTCCTTTCACCCAATACAATATATATATACATAAAACATTACTTTATAAACTATGTTAATGCCAAATGGCCATTTTTTTACTTGAATCACATGCAACAATCTCTAATCTACCTATTTGATCACCATTACCATCTAAATCAGTACTCAAATTTGCCCGTAAACAAGTGATATTAGAATCACCACCGGTTTTCAACACTCTCAATTTCTCAAATTGCCAGATGGAATTCAATTTGAACTGCCAGAATTCAATTTCACCGTTGGTTAAACCTAACACAATCAATTGTTGGTTACTGTTCAGGTTTACCCACATAGAATTATCAATCATTCCAACCGGTCCTTTAGCGTTATATGAAGCACCTCTAGAATTACCTCCTTTGATAGCAGTGTTTGCTCCGCCAAATTCGGCAAACTGTAGGGAGACAACTTGGGTCTTCTGCAAATCTAATTTACCAAACAAATTCCCATTCAGATCAAAAATAGTTAATTTATTTTCAAAGTCAATACATGCAATGAACCCAAACTGGTCCGAGATACTGATCAATTTTGCCCGGACCGGAAGTTGCCTAATTAAATCATAATTCAACTTATTCCAAATCTTAACTTCACCATCATCACTCAAACTGATAATGTTCTTGAAAAACTTCGAATAACAGATTGATTTTACGCTACTTGAATGACACCGTAGCACTCCAATAGTTTCCAATTGTTTAACAAATAAAGACCCCTTTCCAGTTCCATTCCTTTCCTTGCTATTGTCAAGATTCCGTGAAGATACTTGAGAATGAGTTAACTGTAAATTTAGCTGAGCATTAACAGTTAATCTATAAATGGTCAATGTACCATTGGCGTACCCAACAATAAACTCATCATCATTAATCATTTCAAGTGCAGTAATCTCACTTAAACTCAACTGCTCAAAAAACAGTTTTTTATCAACCATTAAGCCATTTTTCTTGAACTTGCTGATTGAAAATGTTTCGGATGTTCTAGTAAATTTCTCATATGATTTCCATTCACCAATACTGCCATCAAATTCGATAATATCACCAACATGATCAGTTACCACAATACTCAAAGGAGAGTTGAACAATTGCCAAACATTAAATAATAGCTTCTTATCGGTACTTTTTGGTGGATGTGGTTTATTAAAGATTTGAAGAGGGGTTTGACCGAAGTTATGAATGATGGAAATATTGACACGTCTTTCGTGGTCATCTTTAATGTCATCCAAATTAATGGCACCATGATAACTTAAATAATGGAACACGTTCATATTTTGAACAGCATTCTCACCACGTTGATTGACCCCAAACACTAAATCTATCCATTCATGCAAGTGTTCACTAACATAATCTGACTCCAATGCTTGTCTCATTTTTTCGACAAATATTGTTGGATCATTCTTTGCCCATGGTGGTAGTTCGACATCATTGACTGTAGTTCCATTCTGTAAGGTTCCAAAATCGTATCTGTTAGAATTAACCAAGAAGTCAGGCAAAAAGAAAAATTCTGGGATCAATTCTCTCACATCGGTAGTATTATCCCTAGATGCACTTGTCCATGCCTTACTAACAGAGTTAAATAATCGATCAGCATGATCAAATTTACCTCCTTGCAAAAGTAAATAAGATTGAACAAATGGTTGCATCCTGATTAAATACGATGTAACAATCATAGCTGATGTATAATGGGTACCGTAATGGAATGGTGGGGTGTCCGGTGACATTTCTGCTGAAGCTTCAAACCTCTCCTTGAATCTTGCTGCTCTAGCCGGAGTTTGAGCACCCATAGGTTTACTCAAATCTCTGAATGTTTTAGGATCTGTTAAATCTAACTCATCACTTTCATAATCGGCAATGACATGAGGGAAGACGGGATACTGGGTTAGATCATTAAATGTCCTTCCAGCAATAGTGTTTACCAATATCAAGTAATAGAAATTTGAAAGTTCACCCTTTTTCCATCTTTTGGTGATAGAACACATAGTCAAGTTATTATTGGAGAATGCAGAGTATAACTTGGAGCTAAATTTCGATTGTGAAACAGGGGTAACTTTTTGTTGAGATGCTAATTTTAGCGCATCTTCTAATTCAACATCAGAGAACTTAGCAGTGATCTTCGAATGTAATTGATTGTATAATCCATTACGGATATTCTTATTCATACATGTTATTAAGAATGATGTACCATCTTTGAAAAAAAGTTCTAAAGCAACATCCCTAAGTAAAAATTTTCTCTTCGATATAGATATCATTTTGTTAATTTCATATGCCTTAGTACAGTGGTCCTTCGAATCTGATTTATCATTTGATTGTTCATTACCAGAAATAATCTTGACAAATGGGTCACGCACAGATGATGGAGCATCTTCCACGTCAACTATATCATTGTCAGCAGTTTGTAGATAATTACGAACCACATACAAATGAGTGACACCAGTGATAAAAATGGACTCAATAGTTTCAAGCCCAATGATCTCAGTTACATTGGTAATCGCCACAATCTTATCACCCACAAATAAACTTCTCAAGATCTTTCTATGTTTATCTTCTTCAAAAGCTTCCAATTCAGAGGTTTCTTCGGTGGTAAGGTTGAGGATTGACACGTCTTCACTAGAAACAACAACAGTGTCATCACGCTCATCAGTAGTGTCATCCCTAGACGATGTTATGGTATCTGATTTCTCAGACACATCGACCTTATTAATTATTCGTCTTCTTAATTTATTTGGACCTTCTGTAGAATCAAGGGTCCACTTCAAAGGAAATTTCTCATATGGTAACCTGGTTCGTATGGATGTGTACTGGCTGATATAATATCCTAAATCATCACTGTCGTCTTGAATATGCCTATGAAACCTTTTTGTTTCTGCATTTAGAATAGCTTTAGTCAGAGGTTTGATTTCAGTTCTCATGATTTTGGCATATTTCTCACCGATATCCTTATTGTAGTTTTTGATTAAATGTAACATAACCTGAGATTGGGACAGTTTCTTTTCAATTTTTTCAAGAATCTGTAAGTTATCATTAAACTTTTTATTGATTATAACCTTCAACTCGGAATCCAAAAACAATTGTGATTTGAAATCTTCATCATTCATACTTAAACAATTAGTCAACAATGTTTGAGCTCTTGAGTTCACCTTAGGGTCCTCACTTTTAATAGCACCACAGATTCCTTGTAAATTTGTTCCATTCATCAGGATCAGTCTTATACAATTAATAGAGAGGGTAGAAATATCGGACTCAGTGATATCTAGGTTTTTGCATAAAATGAAAATGAGATTTAACAAACTTTCATTTCCCAAGCTTGTCACATATAACGAAGAATCCAACATTATCAAGGAACAACAGAATTTGATATTTTCTAAGCCTGAACCTGGAGCGGTAATCTCATGGAATGATGAACGTAGTATGAATTGAAGAAATGCTTCAGCAAACTCTAACTTACAATCCCGAAGTAGAGATGTTGGTTTAATTGGAACTTTTCCAGTTTCAATAGTCTTCAAGATGTTAGCAATTGCACTGAGACTCTTTAAATACTGTTCATCCTCAAATGAGTATACTTTTCTAGTCTCTAAAAGGATTAATGATAACTTGACCAAGGTACTACCAAACGCAGAATCTTTAAGTAATTCAGGCAAGTTATCTTCAAAATTCTTTAAATGATCCAATAATAATGGTGCAACAATTAATGAGAAACTGATATTTGCATGGACATTAATATTTTCGACAAATGCAATATTAGATCCCCTTTTATCACTTTTGAAATCAAATAACTTTTGGATAAATATTTGACCAAGGAAGGTTTCAATCTTATTAGATACCTGTTCAACGTCAGGCGAAGTCTCTGATATATTTAATAATTTCAATTTCATGACCAACACCATTAAATCGACAATTGCTTCAGTTTTTGTATGGTAATAATTCTTCAAGGAGTCAATGGATTGGCAAGAATCCATCAAGTAGCTATGATATGAGTTCAAAAGCGCCACCGCATCAAACACCAATGCACTAGAATCAGGAGACTTTGTGAGATCATCGACAGAATACAAAACTATTTCACTCATAGTATGAAGCAATTCCGGCATTATGACAGCAAGCTTAGAACCTCTAGAAGAGAGCCTTTGTACGAAATCAGGCAAATTGTTCCCAAATTCAGGAAAGTATGAAATTCCAAATACCCCTGCAAGTAAAATAACCATAACTTCATTGTCTTTCCATTGTTTTTTGAATGAATTCTCAAGTATGCTCAACCCTTGTGCATTAACAAATTGTTTGTAAGATTTTTTCCCTAGTAAAAGAAGAGTCTTTAACAACAATCGTAATACCGCCTTAAGCACCCTTGAATCATCATCATTTAATAAAAGTATTATCCATCTTATATTAATTGATTGGAATACTTTTTTCTGTGCCTGAACAGCTGTAGTGGAGGATCCATTACACACCAAGGACACAAGAACATCCAAGATGGCTAAGCCGCAAGTCCTTTGAAGAGTTGGATTCTTGCTTGACTTTGTATCTTTATTAAGAGCATAGACAATGTAGATGGAAAGAGCTTTGATTGACGATTGGCTTGGATTACAGTTCATTAGAATCAATAGAGAATCATGCAGGATCGGAATCATATCCTCATTAAACATTTCAGCCTTCATTGCTTGAATGAATCTGTTCACGATCTTGATTTTCATTAATTGTTTTAAGTTGTATGCATGGTATCTGCTATCCTGTCCAAACACTGTGAATTGAAAAAGTAAAAATTTAAAGGTGTCATTATTAATTGATTGTTCCAATTGATCCACATCTGAACTTGTCTTCCAAATCTCAAAATCAATGATCAATGATCTGTAAGCTAATGGGTTTTTAAGAACCGAATTTGCTGGGTCATTATGTTCATATCCAATGTATTTCAAAATACAATCCAACACTACAAGTGATATCAATTGCTTTTTAGTTTTGAGTAATGTTGCCAAAATATCATATCCAGAATGGGATTCAAATTCATTGTGAATTCTAATGTCATGGTTTAAAGTGTAGAAAAGAAGCTCCAATGATTTGACTAACACCTCTGTAGAGTTAGCTGCTTCAATTAAACTCAATGGAACGCCAAATCCTCCTATAGAATATAATGTTTCTATAAGAGGGGTAGGGGTAAATAATTCAATGTCACTTTTGGGTATCTTCAGGATTAGCTTGTCAACGTCATGACTCACATCGAATAACAACACAGATCCGTCATTTGTGGTGTTCACCATAGATGCTGAAATGTACAGTACGATATCCTTTTTCGTTAATCTTAAATGTGCAAATTCGGATCCCTTATATTTCGAATTTATCGATAAATCTGTAAAATTCTTTGACAATCCAGTATCGAATTCTTGCAATTTCAATTTCATATCAATTTGATCCTGTTCCGTTAACAGGTTTTCTAAATTTGAATCATGGTACACACCAGAGTACTGGAATGCAAGTAATGTCGAAAGAACCACCCAATCCACGGGCATGGGGCTGTTTATTATCAGTAACTTTGATACTCCAATCATTGTTGAACGATCGGTAGACGATGAACTAGGAATTTCAACTTGGATGGGAATGTTTTTATACAAAGCAGCAGATTTTGAGAAATTAAAATGAGAGAACGTTGATGATCGTTTCTCGTTTAGATATGAAAACAAGAAATCTGTGTTGCAAGATTGAATGAATTCTCCATTGACAAACAAGTCAATCTTATACGTCTTGGAATGGCAGGTATGGATCAAACACACATTGTAAAATTTCCCTGATTCAAATGTGAAACCGTCAAATCCTTGAGTTTCAAAGTATTTACTGGCAGAGTTCCTCGTTTCAATGATCAACCTGTTACTCTCCAGAGAGTAATTGATGATGTGTTCCTGAGAACCATTGAGTATCGAGAGCAGTGTAGTGGCACCGTTTGTCGTGGTTTCATCGTCCAAACTTTCACAATGGGACCTTATACACAACTGTATCGTGAACCCAGTCTTCACATTGTCCAATTCAAGTGATGTGAATTTCATTGACGAATCATTTTGTAAATACAGCAAGGGGCAAGTGTTGGAATATTGGGAAAACATGGATAAAAACAAATCTTGTAATTCCGGGTCTCTAGTTGATTTTTCATACAGTGAATACAACTGACCATTGGTCAATCCTAATTCAACCATGGACATCAATAAATTCAATAGTAATGTTCGTAGATGAAGAGAAGAGGTACCTATCGTATTTAATTGGTCAAGTAGAGAATCGATTAATCCCGCTGTGTAAACTCTGGATTTGTTCACTGGAGATATCAGCGTTAAATTGTAGATGAATTCAAGGATACACCTCTGGAACAGCTCATTGTCATCGGTATCTGAGTCTAATGACAGAAGTTGTTTGATAACAGTTAACAAGTGGGCCCCGATATTTGATTTAAATGTAAAATTGCCACCTGTACTCTCTAAGAATTCAATGACCAAATTCTGATCTGTGTCTAATAATCTCCAATTGTTAAGAAACAGTGTCAATTCTGTCTTTTCATCGGTGGTCGAACCGTCATCTTCATCGTCATCGGAATGGTCATTTTGTATCGTGTTCTTTAATTGGTAATCGATACACTCGATAAGATTCCTAATCAGCTCATCCCTATCCGCCATTTCAACGTAAGGGGAAACCAATTGAGTGCAACGGCAAAAAAACGACACAAAAAACACACAAAGATTGGTTATTGTTATTGTAACTAGTTGATAAATTTACGGTTAGATCAAATGGTGAGTGTGGCATCGATAACAAGTCTTAATTAAATTCGTTTCCCCTTTACCCTCTCTAATTCCTTCTCCTTCCCTTTTGGTCTCTCAATCTCTCAAGACTCGCACCCAATTTCTTGTCTCTGTTGAAGCGATTTTTTTTTTTTGGTGAAAACGTTTTTTTTCAGATTTTGGGGGGAGGAAGGGAACAATCATGTTTTAGTTTTAATTTAAGTTTAGTTTCTTTGAATCTTGGGTTGGGTTGTTTTAAATTAATATTTCATTTCCATTTCATATATACCAGTGTTGTTTCAGTGGTTTGATCTAGGTTACCAGTATCAAACGTCTCACTGAAGTTAACGCATATCTTTACTATTTATCACACTGAGAAAAGGACAAACGACAAGAGACAAAAAAAAGTCCAGATCTCTATCCCTTTGAAATATATACCAAGAAGATTTGTGTTTTTTTTATCATTCATTGAATACAAGATATAGGCTGATTTTCCTATAAAATGACCGAAGATATCACGGGTTCTATATCCGGAGTAGGCTCATCGAATGATTTAGAAGGCACGTCTGGTAATTCAAGTTCCCCTGACATGGCTGTCTCTGTTGATGTCATTGGATCTGACGATACCACTGATAACGAAGTTGACAAGGCTGTTGATCAGCCATCGCCACGTCAAATTTTACAAAACCACAGAGATGAATACAAACAGCTTCAACAACAATCACTGGATGATCTCCAGCAGGGGCAAACTTTCTTTGGAGTTCCAAAGGATTGGTTACACAAATTTTTATTTGAGACCTTCGACGACGTCGAAGACAATGAAATTGAGTCACAAATTGGAGAAATTTACACAAATCAACTTCTGGATGAGACAAATGTGCGTCTTAGTACTCGGAAGCAAGCAGAGTTTCTAGCGGAAGATGTGTTTGTGAAACTCTGTGAATGGTATGGATTGGCAGAGAATAATGAGTTGATCCCAAGAAAAGTCATCAAAGTCGATGGTCAATGTTCCCTTGAAACTTATCCAATGTATGTGGTACCTCATTTCCTATGCCCCGCTAATGGTGATCCGGGAAGATACGAATCCTTACACGTGAAGCCATTTTTAATATCGTATGAGGCAGCCGTGAAAGATTTAAAGGACAGATTGAAAAAAGAATTTGAAGTGCCAAAGATGTGTGTCACACGAATCTGGCAAGTGAAAACTGACATGTACAGATTCCCAATAGTTTTCACCACGGCTCAACAGGAACATATCACAGATAAAGAATTGATTCTCTCGGGGAAACGGTCAGCGGCGACCAAACTAGCTGACAAGAAATTACGCTATGCTGATATAGTACTTGAGGTTCAACAAAGAGACGGTTCGTATCCGATGGATTCAATGTCATTCTTAGAACCGGGTAATGGACTCATGGGTTTGAACAACCTAGGGAATACTTGTTATATGAACTCTGCTCTTCAATGTTTATTGCACATTCCAGAACTAGCCGAGTATTTCCTATACAATTATTTTGAACCGGAGATCAATAAGGATAATCCATTGGGGAACAATGGTAGAGTCGCTATAGCGTTTGCATCGTTGATCAAACATGTTTTTGATAGAAATTTAACCAGTTCACAATCATCGTACCATCCAAGGGATTTTAAATACACCATTGGCCATTACAACTCCATTTTTGCTGATTTTCGTCAACAGGACTCTCAAGAATTTATTGCATTTTTATTAGATGGGTTGCATGAAGATTTAAACAGAGTGATTAAGAAACCATACATAGAAAAGCCAGAAATATCAGATGATAAAGTCGATGACCCCAATGAAATTGCAAAGCTAGCACAGGATTGTTGGAATGCACATAAATTGAGAAATAATTCGGTGATTATTGATTTGTTTGTTGGACTGTACAAATCGACATTGGTGTGTCCTGAATGTGAGAAGATCAGTATCACATTTGACCCATACAATGATTTGACGTTACCATTACCAATAGCCAAGAAATGGTACCACAAGGTGAAGATATTGTTGGAACAAGGTTCTCCGAAGATATTTGAAGTTGAGTTGAATAAGTCATCCACGTTTGCTGATTTGAAAGCGTACATTGCCGACAAATTAGACGTTCCAATGAATGAATTAATTGGTTTAGAAGTATTCCAATCACAAGTGTACAAGAACTTTGAAGCTAAGGATTCAGACACTAGATACCTTCCGATCTCCGATTTGATCAGCGACACGGATGACATATGGTTCCATCAAATCAATCATAAGCCAGGTGACATGGTCGTTCCAGTGTTTAACACATACAAATCTGATAATTCTTCGTCATACAATGTCACAAACACATTTGGAATTCCATTTTTCATCACAGTCTCTGAAGATGAAAGATTCTCTTTTGGTGCCATCAGAGAGAAGTTGGAGAAAAGATACGATCAATTATCTACATATGGATACTTCAAGCAAGTCAGAGCGTTATCCAAGGAGAGACACTCAAAGGATGATTTTCCACTAATCAAGGAAGATGAAACAGTGACTGTGGAAGCAAAAGGAGGCGAAGTTGTGGATGATGATGACGAAGATGATGAAGATGATGTTGTCTCACTGGCCAATCCTGACCTTCCAGGTAACTATGCCTTCGATATTAAAATTTTTGACTCATCAAGAGAAACTGCTAGAAGAGGTTATGGTAAATTTTCTCGATATTCTTTCTACAACCATTATAATTTAGGAAACTCACAACAATCAATGGATAATGACGACGAAGACGACTCCCTTTGGATCCCTCAAACTAATCAAAACTTTAAAGATCTACCATCATTGCTAGACAAGGTGCATCCTAAAAAGAAGGCCTACTACACTTATGAAGGAGTGGTTTCTGATGAACCTGATGCTGGCGAAGAGCACGAACAACAAGAAGCAAAGAGTAATGATCCTGTGAAATCTAATATTGACCCTGAAACTGAAGTTGCAACCACAGCTGCAACTGAAGAAACTCCTACTGCCGCCAATGTCACATCTGTTCCAATAGAGCAGAAGAATTCTGATAATGAGTTCATGGATATTGACCTTGGTTCTCCATCTGCAACAACTAATAAGAATATTGCAGTATCCACCGTTGACAACAATAATAATGCAGCTGATAACGATTCGTTAATGGTTGACATTGACGAGGATTATTCTTCTCCATTAATAGAGGAAAGAAATGCTTTGGTTTGTGAATGGGACTCTCAATTGTTTGACACATTCTTCACTGGTTTGGAGGAAGAAGGAGAAGGTGGTAAGGATACTTGGACAAACCCTGAGGTATTACATAACCATGAATTGGAAGAGAGCAGACGATTACTTGCTGAACAATCAAAGAAGGATATAACCTTATATGATTGTTTGGACCTGTTTTCATTACCAGAAGTGTTGGGAGAACATGATCTATGGTATTGTCCTAACTGTAAAGAACACAGACAAGCTACCAAAAAGATTCAAGTGTGGTCTGTGCCTGATATTTTAACCATTCATTTAAAGAGGTTTGAAAATACTAAAAGTTTCAGTGATAAGATCGATGCCACTGTGATTTTCCCAATTGAAGGTTTGGATCTGAGTAAAACAGTCGTTGGTAACAATGGTGAACCATTGATATATGATTTGTTTGCTGTTGATAATCACTATGGTGGATTAGGTGGTGGACACTACACTGCGTATGTTAAAAATTTCATCGATGGCAAGTGGTACTACTTTGATGATTCCAGAGTCACAGCTACAGATCCAATTAATTCAATTAAGGGCTCAGCGTATTTGTTGTTTTATAGAAAGAGATCTTCTGGAGCATTAGGTGGAGAGTTTTTCACCAAGATGTTTACTGAAATCGAAAATGAACGTACTAAGCACAGAGAGAAATTATTACAACAACAACAACAACAGCAGCAGCAGCAGGTGGAAGAAGAAACGCATGTTATCGAAACAAATAACCCTTTAATCAATGAACCAATAGGAACTGATATCACTGTCGATTCCATCGATGGCAACTGTAAAGTTGACAATGTTTTATCTCCTGTGGCATCAGCTAATGAGATATCAACCATGTCTACAGATGCTGTGATTAAGAGACGCAAGATGATGTTCAGAAAAAACGTTGACTCTTCTAACATTGGATCACCAGCTAGTGATTTTGATGATACTGCAAGTGTTTATAGTAATGCTGCGAATGCCCCTGCACATGATCAAGATCAATACTTCGATGACGTGTAATGTATCCGATTTGTTTATAAATCTGCTTTTCTTTTCTTTCATTTTTTTTATTTATAGATATTGTATATATCCTATTCCCATACTCCCGTTAATTTTCTATTTTCTAGGTATTTTAATTGAAGTCAATTAAATAAGAGTAATATATGTGTAAAATATCTGGAGACAGAAAAAACAGAGAAAGTACATTGTCAAGTACACATCTCTGCACCAGTTCACTACTAGTTCGTGTATTTTTCGCTTTTTGTGATCGATTTATTAACAAGAAAACAAGTGTTTGCTTAACAGTGATGAAACAAGGAAATTGTAAATCATAAACTGTGTGTTGCGTTACATCATCCATAATAGTGTCATATACAAGAGCATAGATCCATAGATATACAATAATTACCACAGCGATGGCATCAATTGTGTATTTTCTTGATAATAAGGGAAGACCTTTACTTTCCAGAGATTATAAAGGTGACATTCCTCACAGTGCAATTGACCATTTCCCTATTTTGTTACTAAAGAATTCCATATCAATCAGTGATGATGACCATGACCATTCGAATGGTGGATTCTCTGTGGTCAATGGGGCCACTGGTGCATCAACCAGCGATGAAACAGGTAGTGTTCCACCAGTTATATTCCACAATGGCGTCAATTATGTGTATTTGATTCACAAGAATTTATACGTCTTAGCGTTGACTAAACATGACACTAATATATTTAACATTTTGACGTACCTTAACAATCTGATCAAGGTCATTGAAAGTTATGTTAAATCATTGGAGGAGGAATCCATCAGAGACAATTTTTCCATCATTTATGAATTGTTGGATGAGATGATGGATTTTGGTGTCCCTCAGATAACGGATCAAAAGATATTGAAAGAGTACATCACACAGAGAAGTTTCACATTGGAGAATGTGTTGAGTGCCGGTGCTGGACCAACCACGGCGTCCAGATTACCACCGTCGACATTGACCAATTCTATAAGTTGGAGATCGCCGGGCATAGTGTACAAGAAGAACGAGGCGTATTTGGATGTCATTGAAAGCATCGACATGTTGGTCAATGCTAAGGGGCAAATGTTATCATCAGACATCAACGGTGTCATTAAGATCAAGTCATTTTTATCGGGAATGCCAGAGTTACAATTAGGGTTGAATGAACGGTTTATAAATAGTGGTATCGCATCCATCAGGGGTGAAGAGACGCCAAAGGTTGGTAACAATCCTATCGATGTGGAGGATGTTAAGTTCCATCAGTGTGTCAGATTGTCTAAATTTGAAAATGATAAGATGATTTCGTTTGTGCCACCTGATGGGGAATTTAATTTGTTAAGTTACAGAGTGCATTCAAACAATTTGAGACCGTTGTTTTTAATCGATTACAAATACAAGAACCATTCCAATACAAGATTAGAGATTATGGTTAAATTGAAGGCTAATTTCAGAAACAAGATTGTGGCCAATAAATTGGAGTTGAAGATCCCAGTGCCGGATGATGTGGATTCACCTAAATTCCATTACAACAAGGGATCGATCAAATACTTGCCAAATGATTCTGATATCCTTTGGAAATTCAAGAGAATAGAAGGTGGTAAGGAGTACGTGATGATTGCCGAGTTGATGTTGCCATCTGTGAACAACATTTACAATTTAGAGACGTTCATGAAGAAACCATTGAGTCTTAAATTTGAAATGCAAGGGTTCGTCACCAGTGGATTGCAAGTGAAGTATTTAAAGATCAATGAACCAAAGATGAACTACCAGAGTTACCCATATGTGAGATACATCACTAGATCTGGTGACAACTATTCTATAAGAGTTAAATAAAAAAAACTGTGTATTTAAATAAACTAAACTAAACTAAACTAAACTAAACTAAACTAAACTAAACTAAACGGAGTCTGGTATTACGTAATCAAACGCGCTTTTTTTGGTTTCTCCGCAAGCGCTGCACGTGACATGGAATTTCTTTTTTTTTTTCTTCGTTTGTTTTCATTTTCTTTTTGGTTTGTGTTCTGGTTCCGTTTCCACATGGGTTTTTTGGGTTATTTAGTTGTTGATACATGGGGTTGGTTGAATTGGTTTAGTTTGGTTGGTCTTTTTTTTTTGTTTGTTGAAAGTTATTTACTGGTAGTTATTATTTTCTTTCTTTGGTTTGTTGTTTTTTTGTAAATTTATTTATTGAAGGTTATCTATCATTCGTTTGCTTATTTGTTTTGTTGATTCATTTATTATACCCAGATTGATTTCATTTTAGTTTAGTCATTCGTTCATCTAATCAAATCAAATCAAATTTTCACCAAAAAAAAAAAAAATACACGGTTTATTAATACAGATAATATACAAATAAACAATAAACGATCATGTCCTTCTCATTACCAATACCAAGTGTTGATCATCCATTCGGTGTTTACTTGTTTGATTTATTCGATACAGTGGTGTCCACCGTGTCTCAGGGTAAGTTTGTTCCATCCGAGTTTGAATTCGTTGCTGGCCAGACTCCATTATCCACTCCAACTCCGGTTTTTGCCATTATTGGGTTTTACTATTTAGTCATTTTCGGTGGTAGAGCATTGATTCAAAAATTAGGACTGTCTGCATTGGTGTTGAACGGTCCATTTCAACTTCACAATGCCGTTTTAACTACTTTATCATCAGTTTTGTTGATTTTGATGGTGGAACAATTGATTCCAATGATTTGGTACAATGGGTTGTACTATGCCATCTGTGATCACGGTGCTTGGACACAAGAGATGGTGACCTTGTACTACTTGAACTACATTACTAAGTACATTGAATTCATCGATACTGTGTTTTTAGTGGTGAAGCAAAAGAAGTTGACATTTTTACACACATACCACCACGGTGCCACTGCATTACTATGTTACACTCAATTGATCGGTATCACCTCTATCAGTTGGGTGCCAATTTCGTTGAACTTGTCCGTCCATGTGATTATGTACTTTTACTACTTTTTAGCAGCTAGAGGTATCAGAGTCTGGTGGAAGGAATGGGTCACTAGATTCCAAATCATTCAATTTGTTCTAGATTTAGGATTTATTTACTTTGCTACTTATCAAAAAGTGGTTCATGAATTGTTCCCAAGTTTACCTCACTGTGGTGACTGTGCAGGTACCACATTGGCCACTGCATCCGGTTGTGCCATCATTTCCTCGTATTTGGTGTTGTTCATTGCTTTCTACATTGAAGTGTACACCAAGAAATCCAAGAAATCCAAGGTTGTCAAGAGAGTCAGAGGTGGTGTCGCTGCTAAGGTCAATGAATACGTTCATTTGGATAAGTCCACTTTACAATCTCAATACGACTCCAACACTGGTTCTCCATTAGCCGGTCCAAGAAGACGTAACTTGAGATCATCCACCAAGTTATCCAATGAAAAGAAGTAAATTATCTTTCATTTTCCTCTTCCCACACCGGCCCCCTCATTGCCATTCCTTATCACACATACCAAATAACATCATATCATATAGTCCCCTTATTTATGTCATGTACTTTTTTCTTTCTATTTTGTTTGTCTTTGTCGTTTGATCACATTAAGTACTATTTTCTATATAAAAGAGGTCATTCATTATCTTCCACATTTTGTTATTCCCTTTTATTTATTTGTTGCCGTTGCCGTTTATCGTTGCTGTTCTGTATTTCTCTCTTTCCACATATAACTCCATCCCACAGACGCATATCACATTTATTTACATCTCTTCTACATACTTATATGTCTATATACCAAAAAAAAAATACATTATCTTTCTTTTTTTATACATTCAAATTAAATTTGCTTGATCATATCTTTACCTCTCACCCTGGCTAGTTGTAAGCATTCACTGATCACATCCCTGGTTATCTTGAGTTGGCCATTACCTTTAGTCACATTCATTGCACCCAATGACCCATCCTTGTTGTACGTCACAGAGATCCGTTTGGTAATCGCTTCTTCGGCGTCACCTTCCAGATCAGCCAATATAATCTGTTTCCCGGTATTGGTATCTTTGTCGCCATCGACGTCGTCTCTGTCTTCTATTGCATCGTAAATACCCAATGTAGTTGACCAACTTAATTTATCCTCATTCAATCTTAATTTAGAATGGAGCTCGTTATCACATAGCAATTCAACTTTACTCACCTCCACATTCTTATGACCTTTATTAGTGGTGATGGTCTTTGATGGCTTTTCATCAACGTACACTAATGGTAACTTTGTATCTCTCAATGCCTTGATCAATGCTAAATGGCAAAGATCGTACAATGGCCCCACTTTGGAAAACACTTGAATGTTAGCTTGTAATATAAATGAATATTTCTTATTGGTGAATGCATAGCCATCGATGGATAAATCAGTGTTCTTCAAATACACAGGTTTCCCATTTTCATCGGCAGATTTCAAGTTCAAGTTGATCTTTAAATTATCCCTGTGTATCAATCTTGAATGTAATGTTTCATCGAATAATCTCTGTCCCAGTTCAATCTCTTCCTCTGTAGGTGGACCGAACCGTCCCTTGTTGATCTCCACTCTAGTGTACACACCTGCGAATTGGTCATTGGTCAACTGTGATGGCAATGAACCGTCACCGTCGATGTCCATCTTATCATTGTCGTCTTCTGCTGCTGTGATTATATCCTTGTCCAATTTCAATCTGTAATCATTAATCAACTCTTGAGAGTCCTCCACGATGCTAGCACTCACTGAGCACATCACAATCGTTGATCCTCCTGATTTGACCACACTAGATCCTAGAATCGTACTGTTATCGTCTCTTGTCTCTGAATCGTACCGGGAAGTACCCATTGCATTGATTTGAACGTTTTTAAACTCATGGAATTTCCGTAATGATGGTCTTAACCCTAATCTTATATGCTTTGATAACGAAATGTCTGGAGCTATTCTAGCTAACACTTCCGGTGGAAACCTCACTGGTTCAATAGATATCTGTTCTGTCATTACTGTATCGTATTCTATATTGTATAATATCTATCTATATATATGTATGTCTACTCTATATGTACAAATATATTATATATATATATATATAATATAACCCATACTTTACATCAGATACAAAAATTTTTTTTTTTGAACCAAAAAAGAGAAAGAAAGAGAGAGAGAAAAAATGCGCAAATTCAGGATCGAAGCGAGTCGCCTTGAAAAATCCATTTTGGGAGAATTGGCGGGCTTTCACACAAGGGTTCTAATTTTGTAAGAAGGAATGGTGGATTGTTCCTTTCCTTCTTTTCCTCTTTGGTCTTTATTGTTTTGATCCATTTTTCCATAGTGTATTCTCTTGTTTCAGGTTTTGCAAAACATTTGGCTTTCAATTTTGAATCAATTATTTGTCTTCATTCGTTAAGGAAAAGGATCCCTTCCATATCATCATACCATCCTGCCCCACATTTTTTTCAATTCCTTTCACCATGCCTTTGAAGAAAGTCATTGACGCAATCGTCAATACGGAGTACATCAAGATCAATCAACCAGGTGTCGAATACAAGAAGAGATTCAAATGGAAACACTTTGCATTGGCTTTGACATTGATTGGTATAGTTTTAGCTTCAGTGATAGCGTTCCCTCAAATTGGTAAGTCAAAGGACGACAACGACAATGTCAACAGTGTATCGAACGCCGATAAGAGCAATGGCAAGTTCTACGCAAACAACACTAGTGTCAGTGTCATCGGAACTGCAACTTCAACTTTATCTTCACTGTCATCATCCACTATAATAGAGCCAAGTAGCACTGTGGTTAGTGAGTCCCCTGTTGCTAGTGCGGAATCCATCTTTGTCCCAAATGTTAAAGATCCAGATGCTCCAGATGCTAATACCTTGGCTAAAGGTTACAAGGTCAAGGCCATCGAGGATAAGTCTGATCAGGGGTACATCACCGCTGACCTTGAATTGATCGGGGATGCCACTGACATTTACGGGTACGATTTCAAAACTTTGAAATTGAAAGTGGAGTACCAATCTGGTCAAAGATTAAATGTCAGAATAGAACCTGCAAATTCAACTGACGTGTACATTGTCCCAGATGATTTACTCAATAAGCCAACTAAGGGATCATATGATATTTCAAAGGAAAGTCCAGACCTTGTATTCACTTATGAAAGGGATCCATTCACCTTTGCCATTCAACGGAAATTCAATAATGAAACGTTATTCTCTACTGCTGGTAATCCATTGGTGTTTTCAAATCAATTCATCCAATTGAACACTACGTTACCATCACATCATAATATTTCTGGATTGGGTGAATCATACCATAAATACATCAATGAACCAGGTTCTGTTAGAACCATCTACGCAAACGATAAAAGTGTCATTCTTGACGGTAATATGTACGGTTCCCATCCAGTGTACTACGATGAACGTACCACCGGCACCCACGCTGTTTATTGGAGATCTAGTGCCATTCAAGAAGTTGTCATTGAAGAAACAAGTTTAACATGGAGATCGTTGGCCGGTATTGTTGATTTGTATATTTATGCAGGACCAACTCCAAAGGAAACTATTTCCCAATTTGTGTCAAGTATTGGTCTACCTGCCATGCAACCATATTGGGCATTGGGATACCATCAATGTAGATGGGGTTACAAGTCATTGGATGATGTGAAAAAGATGGTGAAAGAGTTTGATAAGACCAACATTCCATTGGAAACAATTTGGCTAGACATCGATTATATGGATAGTTTCAAAGACTTCACCAACGACGAGAGTAAATTCCCATTAGATGAATTGAAGGAATTCATCGATGATTTACATAAACATAACCAACATTTGGTGCCAATTGTCGATGCTGGTATTCACTATCCTGGTGATGGTAAAGCAAGTGACTATCCAACATTTGAAGATGGTGCTAAGGACGATGTGTTTTTGAAAAATCCAGATGGATCGTTAGCAATTGGTAATGTTTGGCCTGGTTACACTGTGTTCCCAGATTTCTTGAAGAAGGCTACAGCAGATTGGTGGACTAACTCATTGAAAAAATGGTATGAATCAATCAAATTTGATGGAATCTGGTTAGACATGAATGAACCAGCATCATGGTGTAATGGTGTCTGTGAGTACCCTCCAAAGACTTTGAAGAGATCTAACTCAACTACTACTGCTACCAGTGATGATAAGAGTGTGTCTAATGAGAAACTACCAGGTAAGGGTAATATTAACTATCCACCGTATGTGATTAATAATGGAAACAACCCTGTGGAGATTGGATCTCATACATTGTCTCCTAATGTGACACATGCAGATGGTACCTTAGAGTATGATGTCCATAATCTCTTTGGGTACACTGAGTCAAAGGTTACTTATTCCTCTTTATTGGATATCATTCCAGATAAAAGACCATTTATAATTTCGAGATCTACACATACAGGTACTGGCCAATACTCTGGACATTGGGGTGGTGACAATCAGTCAAAATGGTATTACATGTACTTCTCCATTTCACAAGCTTTAAATTTTGGGCAATATGGTGTTCCATTCTTTGGTGTAGATGCATGTGGTTTCCGTGGTGAAGCTACTGAAGAATTATGTTCTAGATGGATGCAACTAGCTTCATTTTTCCCATTCTACAGAAACCATAATGCCAATGATAGTCCTTCACAAGAACCATACAAGTGGCGTTATGTGGCGTACGCTACTAGAAAATCTATGAAGGTTAGGTACGAGTTGCTTCCATACTTTTATACTTTGTTAGCTGAGTCTCATGAAACTGGTGTGCCAATTTTACGTGCTCTATCATGGGTGTTCCCTGAAGACGAAAGTTTAATCGGTGCAGACAGACAATTTTTTGTGGGTGATGCATTAATTGTGACACCAGTCTTAGAGGAAGGTGCAGAAACTGTTCAAGGTGTGTTCCCTGGATCAGGTATTGATGAAGTGTATTACGATTGGTACACTTGGGAAAAGGCATCATTCAAAGCCGGTGTCAATGAGACTATTGCTGCTCCATTGGCGCATATTCCATTGTATGTCAGAGGTGGGTTTTTTGTTCCTATGCAAATATCAGGCTACACAACTACAACATCTAGAGAAAAGCCATTTGATTTAGTCGTTGCATTAAGAGCCAATGGTACCGCTGAAGGTCATCTGTACCTGGATGACGGTGAATCGTTAGAAGTTAAGGAATCATTGAAAGTTGAATTCACTGCTTCTGATCGTGAATTAGTTGTTAAGTCCACCGGTAAGTATTATGCTGCTGAACCGTTGAATGAGATTCGTATTTTTGGTGTTGAAGAAAGACCACAAAAGGTTACTTATACCGAATCTGAGCATGATCAAGATGTTAAGGAATGTTTCTTTGTTTATGAAGAAGGAAACTTGATTGTGCAAGATATGGCTGATATTACTGATGGTGGTGCATTTACAGAAGACTTTGTCCTCTCTTGGAAGAATTGATTCCAAGTATCCTATGTTTTTTTTACTTCATCTTGTCATTTATCTCTGTATATATAATCTTCATTGTTTGCTTTTATATGTGTTTTGTTTACCATACTTTCTTTTATTATATCGATCAAGATAGATTTGTGTTAATATAATTCATTGTAGAACTGTGAGAAAAGAAAGTGTAGTTTTTATACTGGTATGGAAGTATATCGAAATGCTTGCAAGAAAATAATAAAAGATGGGAATAAGGGCTGTGGATAAAACCAAGCACAAGAGAACAAGAGACTTGTATTGTCGACACCATATCTATTAAATTATGAGAGTGAGATATTTGTGACTTCTTTTGGTTGAACAAGAGGAAACAAAAGGAAATACAAAGAGAGAAATAAAAATATAGTTTTACATGATATGTACACACCATGCATGAATCTTTTGTATGGTTTCCGGTCTTTTTAAGTATAGTTTATATGAGTTTCCGTTCATTTAAATGGTGTTAACTATGTGTTTCCGGTCTTTTGAATGCAATACCAAGTGGAAGCATGTGAATGACTCATGCACAAGAGTTAGGGTTTATTTTGCTTTTGTGTATTTTTTTTGAGTTATTTAAAATCAGAGAACACCATCTCTCTCTCTTCCTTGCCCCTTCCCCGGTGGTCAGCTTTCCTTTTTTATTCTCTCCTCTTGTATTCCAAATCCATTAAACTTCAAATTATATTATCACATGTTTGTGGTTCAGTAAATTTTTAAACAGAGGTTGTATGTTATCAATAGTCTAAATAATCATTTTTCTGTTGCTTGAGGCTACCCATAACTATAGTAATTTTACATTTTTGCCTTTCTTTTCAAAATTATGAGAACTGATTCCTTTTTATTTAACTTTAACTAATTATACCAAATTAATATAAATAATTATTAAAATTAAACTTCAATTAATTCAACGTAGAAAAAGTGTACCAATTAAAGTAGTAATTGTTGAAACTGACAAGAACAAGAACGAGAACAAAAGCCATCCCGGTAGGTGAGGTGTCGGTTCCAACAAATTACGTTAATGATTACATAATTTTCCATTGACTACTGACAATAAATTTATTTCACTGCCAAGAGTTGTGCCGAGCAATTGGCGAAGAATTTAGCGATTTTGGGATTAATTACCATTGTATATAGAAAGAAAGAAGATTGTTTTTATAAAAAAATTCAAAGTTGTATTATGCTATACATTTTAATTTTATACACATATATGTTTTTTGACAAAAACTGAGGGAAGTATTAGATAAGGATTGATCCACTATAAATAAATTACATTTATAGAAGTAATAAACCACCAGCTAAGGCGATTAAACCGATGAAACCACCAGCAGCGGATAAGGAAGCGGCATCACCAGCAGATGAGACAGAGGACGAAGAGGAGTTACCAGAACCAGAACCACCAGAACCACCGTTACCACCCTGGCTTGAAGATGGGGCAATTGGAGAAGAACCAGACTTAGAAGCCTTGGCAGAAGCCTTGGCAGAAGTGGAGGTCATGTTCATACCACCCATGTCCATACCAGACATACCAGACATGTCCATGCCGGACATACCACCCATGTCCATACCACCCATACCGTCATCACTGGCAGATGCAGAGGCAGATGAAGTTGGAATTGGGTAAGTGGATAAAGTGTATGTGGATTCGTAGAATGATGACAATAAATCAATTTCAGTGACCTTGTCCAATTGTTCGTTGTTGGAACTGTTGATTTCCTTGTCGACTTGAGCATTTGGTTCAATGGTCACAGAGGAGGTGTTGGAACATTGAGAACCATCGTAGATTGGACCATCACTGGACACTTCGATATCGACACAGTTGTACATGAACTTCAATGAAGTGGCAGAGTCCTCACCGTTACCAACATAGATCACTTGAATGGTACCCTTTTGACCATCCTTGTTGTACTTTTCTGGAATCTCGAAAGCTGGGATACAGTAGTTACCAGCACCGTTGTGACTGTATGGTTCGTAAACTAAGGTATCAAAATCATCAGCGGTGGTACAGTTGTCCTTACCACAGAAGTAAATGGCACCGACGGATTCATAGTGGTGCATGTTCAAGTCCAATGGAGAACCCTTTGGATTCCACTTGAATCTTGGTTCGACAACTTCGTTGTCACCACCACATGGACCAGTGGTTTGAGTGTCCCAGTTGGTTGCATTTCTTTCACCTGGGAATGGGATTCTGAAATGAGCAGACACAGTGGATGCTAACACTGTAGCGAGAACGGAAGCTTGGAATAACATTGTTGTAATTTTTTTTAACTGTTATGGATTTCCTTAGATGTTGAAACAATTGAACGATCAAGTAAATAGAAAAGACAATTAAGATTCATAGTGCATCGTTAGAAGAACAAAAGACAGAAGGAGGATATCGATGTTTATATACAGATAAGAAGAGAAGAATTATTCAACTATTTCAAACACTGGTTTACGAGTGGCTAGTAAAATATGCTCTTTTTTTTTAACTCAATTCTACCATCTCTATAATCAACCACATGGATTGGATTGGATTGGTCGTCCAGTGTAATGGAATGATTGCATCCTATCAAACAAACTCCCAAAACGGAGTGAAAAATCCATTTGATAAAAATTGGTCGAAAATAAACCGATATTTTCTATAAGAAATTTGCTCATTATCCAGTTGAAAGGACGAAAAGAAAAGACATTGTGCCTGGAAATGAGTATGGGACATGAGCAAATTAATTTTTCACTAGTGATTGGACCATTTTTTTCTTCTCATGGAACCTTTTCGGTTTAAATTCAGATTTTTAAGTTTATATAACATAACGTTAAGTGAAGTTACTCTAGTCGCATTTAAAGACAATCGATTTGCATAGTGTACGTAGACCATGTAGACTATGTAAATGAACCCTTCAAATTTGTGTATGTGTACGTGTAAGTGAATGATGCTGCGTTGCATTCAAGAATTTAAAGTTTATTATACTCATTTATTCTTCAATTTTAACCGAATTGGGATTAAATAAGTAATTTCTCCAAAAACGGTGATTGTGTAAGGTGAATTTGGGCATCGTAGTAGACAACAATAAATTTTATTGTTCTTTGTTATTTAATGAGCATATTTACGTGTATAAATAACATTGAACCATTTTAATTTCCCATCCACCATCAACTGATTGTCGTATTATCAACTAATACGATTTAGGACGATTGGACGATCGACGTTTTGGTTCTTGGTTCTTTCTCCATCTCATCTCGTTTCGTCTCGGAACAATACTCGGAAGTTTACATTATATTTCTTATTATATTAATTAGTATATATGTGTTTTTATTAATAAATACCTAGAGTTGTTCACACAACTCTTTTATATTTTTAGTTATTACATGGGACATGGGAAAAAGCAGGAATTAAAAAAAGCAGAAGAGACAGAGAAAGAACAAAAAACGTAGTTTATTTTTTTTTTATACATCAAGTGTTTACAAGTTACCGATAACGACAGACTTCAAAACAATGTAATCATCGATACCGTACTTTGAACCTTCTCTACCGAAACCTGACCAACCGACACCACCGAATGGCAATGCAGCTTCAGTGATGGCACCAGAGTTGGCACCCACCATACCACAGTTCAATGCTTCACCGACTGTGAACACTCTTCTGTAATCCTTGGAGAAGAAATACCCAGCTAAACCGTATTCAGTGTTGTTAGCCAATTCAATGACTTCTTCCTCGGTCTTGAATTTGATCAATGGCACCAATGGACCGAAAGTTTCCTCGGTGTTGACGATGGCTGTCTTTGGAACATCACCTAACACGGTCAATTCATGAAAGTATGGTCCCAATTCCTCAGCAACCTTACCACCGATCAAAACTTTGGCACCCTTAGCAGTGGCATCCTTGATTTGATGGGTGACCTTAGCAACGGCTCTGTCGTGGATCAATGGACCGTGGGTGGTACCGGCAGTCAAACCATGACCTAACTTCAATTTTGACACTTCAGCGACTAGCGCCTTGGAGAATGCATCGTAGATTCCCTCTTGCACGTACAATCTGTTAGCACACACACATGTTTGACCAGATTGTCTCAATTTACAACCGATGGCTCCCTTGACGGCTTGTTCTAAATCAGCATCGTCAAACACGATGAATGGTGCATTACCACCTAACTCAAATGACAATTTCTTCAAAGTGGAAGCGGATAAACCCATTAACAATTTACCGACTCCGGTGGAACCAGTGAATGAGATCTTTTTAATAATTGGTGATTGACAGAACAAAGTACCGACTTCCTTAGTTCTCTCGTTGTCCACTGGTAACAAGTTGAACACACCAGCTGGGAAACCGGCTTGTTGGGACAAGTATGCCACGGCCAATGCGGACAATGGAGTCTCAGTGGCTGGCTTGATCACAGCGGTACAACCTGCAGCGAGAGCAGCACCCATTTTTCTAGTGATCATGGCAGCTGGGAAGTTCCATGGAGTCAAGATACCAACAACACCGATTGGTTGTTTGGTGGTGATGATTCTCTTTGTTGGATCGGCAGATGAAATGTTATCACCGTTGATTCTTGGTGCTTCTTCAGCGAACCATTCAAAGAAACTGTAACCGTATCTGACTTCACCCTTGGAATCAGTCAATGATTTACCATTTTCTAAGGTCAAGATTCTAGCTAAATCATCCTCGTTTTCCACCATCAATTGATGCATCTTCTTTAACAAGTTAGCTCTTGATCTACCAGAGGTTTTCTTGAATTTTTCAAAGGCAACCTTGGCGTCCTTGATGGATTGTTCCACCAACTCAATTGGTGTGTTGATCACATTCAACAAGTGTTCACCACTGGCTGGATCATCAACGGCAAACGTCTCAGCTCCTGATGGAGTGACCCATTCACCATTGATAAATGGTTGGGTCTTGATCAAATCAACGTTCTTGATACCGTATTTCTCGGCAAATGCTTTAATTTCAGCTGATGTAGACATGGTGTATCTTATAGAAGAGAGGAGGCAGGAAGGAGATAGTAAACTTGAAAAGATATAATAATGATGATCTTTATTTACAAATGACTAACAGCATTTAGTAGAGTGGAAATACTTTAGTATTTATAACACCCAGCGATAAATCTGGGGGAACCGTCCAAAATTCCATTTGCGGTAATTGTTTCTGTTAGCGGCATATATAGTTAACAGTGGAAGGAAATTATGGCTTTTTACGTTTTTTACAACTATGTTTTCTTCCCTTATTCCCCCTAAGTTTTAGTTTAACCATCCGATATCTCAAGGTACCGATCTTACGATTCTTTTCAATTACTGTTTTTCATTCTGTTTTTTTATTTATACATATATATATTTGTATTCATTAATTCATTTTGACTTGCCTTCTAGTTTTACTTGTATGGTTTGCGTTGTGTGTCGGTGAAAAAAAGTCCAACCCACCAAAAAAATTCCAGTAGCCGCTAAGAGCCTCTTTGGGATATTTCAGTGAACGAGAACGTCCGTTCACTCGTTTTCTTAGTTGGGAAATTCCCGGGGAGGGGAGGGGAATGAGAGATGCGATGGGATGGATATATATATATAGACATATTTCTTCTGGTTTGTTTTAAAGTATAGAAGAAGAAGAAGAAGAAGACCTAGTATGAAAGTGGTATTGTGGGGTGAGTTACCGTTACATTACAATAACCGTTTTAGAGAGGTAAACTTGAGTTTTCTATGTTATTGCCTGATTCATGATTCTTGACATCAGACACACTTATGTATATATCGGAATCATGTTCCAAGTTCCAAGTTCCAAAACTATAACTGGATCCGATTTGATGATTCAGTCTGGTTTAGGCGGAGTTTCTTTCTAAACGTTACGTCAGCAACATTCATTTTCAAAGCCATGCCATTTTTTTACACTTGTTTGCTTAATCATCTATGAATAATTAGTGCAATGAGCATTTGAGTGAGTGTGAGTTCAATTCACAACCCCTTAGTTTGTACTAATGTATTAAGTTTTATATAGTTATGTTTTGTCGTATACAGGATGATTCAACCCTTGTTAACAGCCAATGAATGTTATGTATGGTACGGAAAGATGTTTCTGGTGCACGGATGTTCAGGGTTATTTATGTCACGTGCATTACACGTGACAATAGCAACCATTCATTAACACCTTGTTGTTGTTGTTGTTGTTTTTAGTGGAAACCGTGGTGTTTATATTTATTTATTCACCCACAATCAATAAATAATCTCTCATATGGTACTAAGATGATACTAATTGAACTACGAATATATTATATTATATTATATTATACTAATTGAACTACGAATATATTATATTATATTATATTATATTATATTATATTATATTACACCGCAGGTTTTTTTTTTGCTTTCTGATCTAAACGGCATTTTTTTACAGTCGGAGAATTTTCCAAGTTTTAACCATGTTTTACTCAAACTCACCAAAATTCACCATTAATTAAGCAATTATCCCCGGTTTTCAACTGAAAAAAACATTCATGTACAATTGTAAATATCATACGGATTTACGATGCAAGTGGAGATGTGATTGATCCGTCAAACGTTGAAAGGTACTTCTCATTTAAAGTCATAAATTGAAAATAAAGAAGCTGATTGATTGTTAATTCCTAAATAGGAAATAACAATTCAAAGGTTGCAGTCAAATTCTTTTTTTTTACTCCGACAAACTCAATGTTGCAGAAGAAACGGTTATATTCAATGGAGAAAAAGCCTTTTCGAAAAAGACATGATCCTTTCACATTGTCTTAGTTGAAGGCATTCAATGCTTTGAGTTATTTAATTCGATCAATTAATTAGTGGAAAGCTTCGTAAAAGATTTTCTTAAGAAAGCTAAAAAACATTTTGTATGGTACATTGAGTGGAGCAATTGACTCTTACTTCCTAAACAGGTAATAGTGACTCACGCGCTTAATTTGCAACTTTCGAAATTTAGAACGGATTTTTAAATTGGAGAAATTTTCATAAATTTGACCACTTTTCTTCATCTTTTCAAAAATTTTCTTTTATTCAATTCATTTTTTTTCCTTCTTTTCTTCTTTCTTTCTTTTCAGTTTTTTTATTTTATTTTATTTCCATTTGATAATCAATCAATTGTGTGATTACATATACATATATACAGAAACAAATACAACAACATGTCTAAGGGTAAAGTTTGTCTAGCTTATTCCGGTGGTTTGGATACCTCCATCATTTTAGCTTGGTTATTAGAACAAGGTTACGAAGTCATTGCTTTCATGGCTAACGTTGGTCAAGAAGAAGACTTTGCCGCTGCTGAAAAGAAGGCCTTAGCCATTGGTGCTACTAAGTACGTCTGTGTTGATGTCAGAAAGGAATTTGTCGAAGAAGTGTTGTACCCAGCCATTCAAGTCAATGCCATCTACGAAAACGTTTACTTGTTAGGTACTTCCTTAGCTAGACCTGTCATTGCTAAGGCTCAAATTGAAGTCGCTGAAAAGGAAGGTTGTTTCGCTGTTTCTCACGGTTGTACCGGTAAGGGTAACGATCAAGTCAGATTCGAATTGTCCTTCTACGCCTTGAAGCCAGACGTCACTGTCATTGCTCCATGGAGGGACCCAGAATTCTTTGAAAGATTCGCTGGTAGAAAGGACTTGTTAGACTATGCTGCTGAAAAGAACATTCCAGTCGCTCAAACTAAGGCCAAGCCATGGTCCACCGATGAAAACATGGCCCACATCTCTTTCGAAGCTGGTATCTTAGAAGATCCAAATACTACCCCACCAAAGGACATGTGGAAGTTGACCGTTGACCCAACTGATGCTCCAGACACTCCAGAAGACTTTGAAGTTGTCTTTGAAAAGGGTAAGCCAGTGAAGTTAACCACTTTGGCTGACAAGAAGGAAGTCACCGACTCTGTGGAATTGTTCTTGACTGCTAACGCCATTGCCAGAAGAAACGGTGTCGGTAGAGTTGATATCGTTGAAAACAGATTTATTGGTATCAAGTCCAGAGGTTGTTACGAAACTCCAGGTTTGACCATCTTAAGATCCACCCACATTGATTTAGAAGGTTTGACCTTAGACAGAGAAGTTAGAGCTTTAAGAGACTCCTTCGTCACTGTTCAATACTCCAAGCAATTGTACAATGGTATGTACTTCACTCCAGAATCTGAATACGTGAGATCCATGATTGAACCATCTCAAAAGACCGTTAATGGTGTTGTCAGAGCAAGAGCTTACAAGGGTCAATTGTACATCTTGGGTAGATACTCCAACACTGAAAAGTTGTACGATGCCACCGAATCATCTATGGATGAATTGACTGGTTTCGCTCCACAAGACACCACTGGTTTCATCGCTGTTCAAGCCATTAGAATCAAGAAGTACGGTGAGAAGGTTAGAGAAGACGGTTCCAAGTTAACCTTGTAAGTACTTTATTTGATCTAATTTTATAGAGAAAATTTACCTACTTTATACGTTTATTTTTTGTGCTTTAGTTTAATAATAATAACCTACGATTTGCTTATGTTAATTTAAAATTTAAATAATTTTTAACAATTAGAGTAAAGAAATTATATATGTATATAAGTAAGAGAACTGGATGAAAAAGCAGTGTTAAAGCTTCTCTCAATGATTTTTTTCTCATAAAAAGAATCATAAAAAGTCAAATAAATAGCACAAAAGACAGGAAAAGTACATATATACACTAAAGCCTCATTTAATCGAGTTAAGCATATATTGAAGTGGACACCAAATTTATTTATCTATTAATAAAAAAATAAAGTGTTTGTATTTTATGTGTGATAAAAGGAAATAGCCAGTTAAATTATTTTTGCTTCTTTTCCTCCACAATTTCAACAGTGGTGGTGACATTATCAACAGTGTCATTATCAGTATCTCTCAACGCAATGTCAGCTGCTTTATAGTCCATGAAGAAGTACTTCAAACCAAATTCAATAACGGCTGCAATAAACATATCCAAAGCCATGGTGGTGGTTAATTTGAACTTGAACAAAGCATCCATAGGAACGAATTGCATGGCCTCATTTAATTCAGGAATAAATTCACTGGCACCAGAGAAAGCTAAGAAAGTAACACCAATTAAACCATAGTACATACCCTTATTTTGTAAAATGGATTCTCTGAATGGTGGTCCAATGTAGTTAATGGCAAAAGTGGCAACTTGTTGAGATAATTGGATCAAGAACATAGAGGTATTTAGTAAAGATGGCTTGAATTCCTTCTCTAAGTCAACTTGTGGTTCTCTTGGCTCTAACTTATACACTTCAGCGGTCACATAGATCAATGAAGCCAAATGAATGGCAAATTGACCCAGAATGGAACCCATGATGTAAGTGTTAAAAATACCTGGTTGAGGTCTAGCCTTGGATAACTTATCCAATGGTTTACCTCTGGAAATTGACAAGAAACACACAGACAACAAAATACCAGAAACAGTAGCTTGACCATCACCGAATTTAATACCCGCCAAGAACAAAACAGATAGGGAGTAGGCAGAAATTAAACAGTTCAAAGCTAAAATCTTGTACATTTGAATGGTGGAAACCAATGCACATCTACCTTGTCTGATAACATGAACAACGGTAGAAACGTTCGCTAACTTGGAAGTGAAAGGAGCAGCAACGGAAGCATCACCTAATTTCAACACTGGGGCTTCATTTTCGTCTTGCATATCTTGCATACCAGCCATTAATTGTTCGGCAAATGCAGATTGAACTTGTTCCTTACCAGTCTTTTGGGTATTAGAAGCAGCTGGGACAGGTTGATTGTTAGCAACCTCGACAGCCTTTCTCATTTCATCGGTGATTTCCAAACCTTGCTTTTCCATGGCCTTCAAGTAATGTGGATTCGTTGGACCAGGTGGGTACAAGTGGGCAATTGGTTCAGGAACCTTTGGTTGAGGTTGGTTCCATCTAGCCATTAATTCACATTGTTTGGCATACACATTCTTTTGCATCTCAATTCTCTTATTCTCTTGAATCTGTTTCAATGATTCTTCAGTACCATTTAACAAAGCAATACCGATATGGGCCTTCTTCAAGGCACCAACATCATTGGTACCATCACCACACATTAATGTGTTGTAACCTAATTCCTTGTAAGTGTCCAAAATAAATTCCTTTTGACTTGGAGAAACTCTGGAGTAAACATAAGTGTGTCTGATCAAAGTATTCAATTGATCATGCTTTGCCAATTGACTCATGGCAAATCCAGTGATACAGATATCGTTCTTAATTAAGAATTCCAAATCAAACTCTTCGTGTGATGATGAGAATGGAATGATTCTAGTTTCATCGATGTTTCTCCAAATCAAATCAGAGTCACCAGGGTGGTGTTTCTCTGGCTTGTCCAAAATTAAGACATCCTTGGTAACAATACGAACTTCCTTAGCAACATGACAAGCAGTCAATGGGTTATCACCAGTGATCATAACACATCTATGACTTGATTCATTTAATTCCTTAATGGTGTCAATGGCATCCTCCTTCATAGGACAGTGGAACACGATGAAACCACCAAACGTTAAATCGGATTCAACATGTTTTCTGTCAATGCTGTCAAAACCCTTTTCAGATTTCAAAGTTTTATAAGCTAAGGCTAACACTCTGGAACCAGCTCTTGTGAATGACTTGTAAGTTTTTTCATAATTAGCTGGGATCACACTCAATCTATCGGCAATTGTTTCTGGAGCACCCTTCACTGACACCAACACTTCATTGTCATTGACCTTAGAGATAGCAGATGATCTCTTCAAAGCAGAGGAGAATTGGAATCTCTTTAGGATCTTGATTGTTCTCTTATTGGCATTTTCGACAGTGTTTTTCTTTTTACCCAAGGTCCAACCAGAAGCCTTCAAGGTTTCCTTTTCCATTGGGTCACCGACAATTTCACCATCGTCCAATTTCACCAAAGCATGAGCAGAACCTAAGATATCTAATGTAACTGCTGGAACTTCATCAGCATTACACTTGGATAACAAAGTGATATCGTTTTCATCGAAACCAGCTAAACCTTCAAACATTAAATCTTCACCAGTTAAAGTACCAGTTTTATCGAAACAACACACATCGATTCTACCAGCAACTGGGATTCTGAAAGGTTCAGTACAGTAGATGTAGAACTTACCTAGAGCAGCCAATGATTGGTTAACAGCCATAGTTAATTCCATTGGTAATTCTGGAGGAACGACAGAGGTGATGACAATGATACAATCCAAGATCAATTTTGATTGGATTCTACCCATCTTAGTACCTTCCACCCAGACATACCAGGAGGCAATGACAGCAAACACTAACAAGAACAGGATGAAAAAGAATGCTTCCTTATTGGCAACACTCATTCTTTCACTGGAGAAAATCATAACTCTGACAAGAGAACCTTGAGTGGTTTCGAAACCAGTCTTGGACACCAAAGCGATGGCACCATTGTCAGGCGGTAACTTACCGATAAATGGCTTCTCTGGAGGAGTAACTTGTAAACAAGAAGTACCACCGTGTAAGATAGAGTTCTTGTCTAAACCATCTGGTTGGTAAGTGTCATCATTGTCTCTTGATTGGATGGATTCCTTCAACAATGGAGTGGATTCACCTGATAACATGGCCTCATTGACGATACAAGAACCATCGACTAAGATCAAATCACAAGGAATTGATAAGTCTTCGTGAGGGGTTCTAGTGATGGACACTAAATCGCCAGGAAGTAAATCTTCAGTGGAGATTTCCACCCATTCATTGTTTCTGTACACCCAAACATCGTATGGCTTGATACCCATACTTTGGAATTCAGTCATAGTTGATTTACGTTGGTACACTGTGGTACATTCAAATGACACCAACATGAAAAGAGAAAACAAGGAAAGATACCACATATCATCCATCAACCACAATGCAATGGAGAACAATTGAAACACAAAGAATGGAGCAAGAGCGTGTTCGACAAACAATTCCCAAAATGTTGGGATTGGAATGTCGAATCTGTTCTTTCCGTACATAGTCTCCAATGATTCCAATCCATCGTCGGATAAACCTGGACTTTGTTTCAAAGATTTCATGGATAATTCATCAGGGGAATCGACAAAGAAAATCGGAGGAGAGAATTTTTGAATGCTTGGCATGTAAATGAACTTTCTCTTTTGATACTTGAAACTGACTTGCTTTGACTCAAGGTCAACTTCAATTGGAGTGATCTCTGATAACCCATTGGAAGGTTTAGCCTTGATGTAGATATGAGTGGCATGGCTTTTCTTATTAACCTTGATGAATTTAAATGAAGCTCTTAAATCTAAATTCCAATGAGGTAAAAGCCAAACAAGACAATGCACTGACACTAATGCCAATGTGTAAACAAATGTCCATTCTCTACCGACAAAGTATTGATCATAGTAATTAGTGTAAAGATGTAAAAACACTGGATAAATTAATAGGAAAGGAAACACGTATGGCTTACGTAAAAATGGTTTTGGAACCAACAGTTGAGATGACTCGATTGTGTCACTGTTGATAAGATCCTGTGCCATTTTCCAAATATTGTAACTATTGAATATATGTAACAGTTGACCGGGGGGGGAATATCGTAAATCCAATAACCAAATATGTAACAGATCAATCAATAAGAGAAAAAGGCAAAATCTTGATAAAACCTACCAACTCACACTTCCGGCGTGAATATCGAATCTTGAAAAATCTCATCGTCGTCGTCGTCGTCGTCGTCGTCGCAGAAAACGTCGGTTTGAGTCGATCGACGTGTCTCTCTGTTTTATGTCTTTCTGTATCATATTTGTTTCAGAGAATGGTTGGTTACATATACTGTGCCCATTGCCTTTGTCATTTGGTATGAAACTAGTATTGTCATTTTCCAAAACAGAACACTCTAAACACGCAAATACCAATACAATTCTATTGTTTACAGGGGATATTTACACGAACAATAATCCAACAAATGTCGGTCAGCAGTACAACACAACAAGTGGTTTTAATCACCAATGGTGAAAGATTCACCGTGGAGAGAAGAGTCATTGAAAAGTCAACGTATATCAAGAACATGCTTAAGAATTTACTACCAGAGGATGAGGATGAAGATGACTATGAAGAAGAAGAAGAAGATATTATGGATGAAGATGATGATGACTCATTGCCAGAGATTCCAGTGGAGAAAGTCCCACCAGAGACATTAAAGAAAGTGTTGGAATGGTGTGAACATTACAAGGATTTTGATTTCAATTACATTGACGGAGACGATGAGGAAAGAGAGTATCTAAGATCTACAGCTGTCGATGCATGGGATAGAAACTTTTTGAAAGTTGACCCTGATCTGTTAAGATCAATCATTTTGGCTGCTAATTTCTTGAACATTAAACCATTGCTAAACTCTTCTTGTAGAGTTGTTGCTGAGATGATTAGAGGTAGATCGCCAGAGGAAATCAGAGAAGCATTCAATGAAATAATCAATTCACAGGCATAATCATAATATCTTTTTATAACTATACAAATTTAATAATGTGTATGTATCTCTTTCTTTGCTATGATAAATTTTACGTCTTACCCCTATCCTACCCACCCTTTATCATCTTGTAACCTGTTTTTATACAAACACTCAAATCTGCCATTTGCCGGTATCGTGTAAATAAAAATCTGTGGAGGTAGCGAGCGTAACCCGTGAAACTGTGGATTCGTTCAACAAACTAAAACAAAGGCTCAAACACTGCTAATTGTACATAAATTCAAACATTCCAATTGGTAAAACTTCCGACTTGGTATATATAACTACTTTTCCAGGTACAACTGTATTATGTAGATTTCAGTAACTAGTTGATGTTCAGAAAAAAAACGAGAAAACTAAAACGTAAAACATATTTCATCGTTTTCAGTGGATTTTTCTTTTATTAGGACTAAGCCAATTTATAGTGGTGGCGGCTTTTCAAAACCGCCACTGTTGAAGTTGATATGTACGTACAAGTAAGTACATACATACATTCTAAACCACCTAATATCCCCCTCCTTACATTATGGAATGATATACATGTGCTTATGCAATGACCAGAAATGACAAGAAATGACAAGACCACTGGGCAAAAATTTGATTTCTTGGATTGATTGATTTGTAGATATTTAGATGTTGAAAAACCTATAAGTTAATTTAAAAGAAAAAACAAAGATCAAAAGCAATAAAAAATACTTTGTACAGGTATTGTGTTATAAGGAAAAGAAAGGCCATTAGATTGTTTGTGATTTCAAATCCTCTGACTTCTTGACTTCTTGACACACAATTAATTAAGATTAAAATGATGTCATTTAATCTTATCGAGGTTATCACCTAATCTCAAATATCTGAAAACCTAATTAGTGTTGAACTGTATATAAACCCCCCTCACATGTGATTCAAAGATGCCACTGCAGTATCCACAACTATTATAGATAAGGGTACCATGCGGTAATGGACCCCTACCATGCTAGTCCCTTAATTCACCGTATTAACGCCGACATTTTATTAGTGAAATTTTTCATAATGATACCTCCCACAGCTGTAATTTCCATCGGAATAGATCCTAGAAAGATTATTAAATTGAAAAATTAGTTAACTTCCTGATTCCTGGTTTGGGGCTTTTTGATTTTTTCATTCATTGGTCTTTCAATGGGAATGTGAGAGTTTGTATGTGTGGGTCTGTATTGTTATTTGAAGGATTATTCAGCTAGCTGTGGCGACTGATAAAAACAGTATTGCAATTTTATTTTTCATTTTCTACTGTTAAACATCTATAAATAAGATTCATTAACCCTAGAATTTTATTAAATTGCAATAATAATAGCACACTTTTAATTTCCGGCGATGATAGTAATAGGATTAACAATTAATCAACGAAAAAAAAAATAACCATAATGTCTTTTATCAAGAAAGGTTTTAAGGCTACTATTGATTACTTAGCTTTGGATGATCCAAGTACATTCAAGACCGAATACAATAACCCTAAAATCGATAGGGAAAGAAGACCAAAGCCAGAACCAAGTAAATGGAGACTGTTAAACGTCATTGATTGTTTCAACTGGTATCCATCATACTACAGTTGGTATGAGAGAAAATACTTAATGAAGTTCGACGCTACCGTGTTTTTGTTTTTGGCTTCATCGTTTTACACCAAATATTTGGATACATCCAACATCTCCACTGCTTATGTTGCAGGTATGAAGGAGGACTTAAATTTGCACGGTAATGAATTGAACTTGTTCAACACATATTACACCATCGGTTACGCTATCTTTCAAATTCCAGTCACTGTGATGATTACCAGACCTAAATATTCAAGATACTTATTGATCTTTTGTGAATTGGTTTGGGGATCATTGACACTCGCCAATGGGTTTGCTAAAAATTCCAGTCAAGTGTACGCTATCAGATTCTTAATTGGTGTGTCAGAGGCTTGCTCTTTCCCAGCTACATATGTGGTGTTGAGTAGTTATTTGACAGACGAGGAATTGTTTAAAAGAGCCGGTGTGTACGGTGCCTTCTCCGCTGCTGGTACAGCAAGTTCAGGTTCCTTACAAACAAGAACCTACAAATCATTGGATGGTGTGTGTGGATTGGAAGGTTGGAGATGGCAATTCATCATCGATGGAGTCATCACCTACGGTGTGACAGTGTTTGGTTTCTTGTTTTACCCAGGTATCCCATCAACTACTAAAAAATTCGGTTTATTCTCTGAAGATGATATGACCTTTGCTAGAAAGAGATTAGATGGCAAAATTGCCACTCCAAAGAAGTTTGGTTTAGAAACATTAAAGGAAACATTCATGACCTGGCAAGTGTATGCATTGACGTTACTTTGGGTTGCCCACCATCAAACTTTCTACGATTCCACTACTAAATTGTACTTAAAGTCCAGAACGGATCTTTACTCCAGCTCTCAAATCACCGACATGATCACATACATTACATTAGTGTCCGTGGGTGTTGCTGCCATTTGGCCTCCTATGGCAGCGTATTACGGAAGAGTGTTAATGGCAGCGGTAGGATTGTCTGCTGCATACTATGCTGCAATTGTGTTGATTAAATGGCCGGTGCAAAATAACCCATTGATGTTATCAGCATTTGCAATCAGTCATTGTTTCAGAAGTGGGTTGGCACAGACGTACTATTCATGGGCTGCGTCGTTGTGTAAGGATCATGTGGAAAAGAAGGCATTGGTGTTATCAATCATGAATTGTTTATCATACGCTACTCAGGCTTGGTTGATTCCGATTCAATACAACATGAAACACTCTCCGAAGTTTTCAGCCGGTAACAGAGGTAACTTGGGTATCATTGCCATTGACACATTGGCGTTCGCCATTGTGTACATTCTAGCCAATTATGACTTGAAGATTTGTCCAAAATATGCTGGTCATAGACACAAGAATGCAAACGATGAGATGGTTGCTTACATTGAAGATACAGACAATGAGAACAGTCGTAGTGATCACCTGAACACTAGTGACAGTTCTTCCACATCTTCCACGGATGATGGCCATGTTAAACAAGCAGTGAAGGAAAAGACTATAGAAGTGGCTTAAGTGAGTGTGTAGTTTTGTATATTATTTCGCTTTTGGAGTTTTGTAACTTAATGGAACACAAATATATAAAGATAAATAAAAATAATGTCAATGGGAAAAATTGTATGTGGCATTTGCGGCGCATGAAATCACTGGCGATGAGGCTGAAACTTTTTTTTTTTATTTTTTTTTAAAAAAAATTTTTTTTTTTTCTTGTTAGTAGTAAAGAGCAGGAAAAGATAAGTGATAGATAAGTGATTTCGAATAAAATCAAATCAAAGTGGAATTTGTAATGCTTTTGATCCTTTTTTTTTCTTTTCTTTTAAATACGAAGTTTGAATAGAATATACATTGATAAATGACTGTCCCAACTAAACCTGTCAAGGTAGGTGCACTATGTGAAATGTGCCATGCTAGAAAAGCTGTCATGAAGAGACCAAAGAACATGCAAAAACTTTGCAAAGAATGTTTTTTCCATGTCTTTGAAACAGAGATCCATTACACCATTCAAAAGGAGAATTTGTTCTACAGAGGAGAAACAGTGGCCATCGGAGCATCAGGTGGTAAAGATTCCACGGTGTTGGCGTCTATTATGAAGACATTGAATGAAAGATACGATTATGGATTGAACCTTGTGTTGTTGAGTGTCGATGAAGGGATCATCGGTTACAGAGATGATTCACTAGCTACAGTGAAGAGAAATCAAAAACAATATGAAATGCCATTGGAGATTGTCTCGTATAAGGATTTGTACAATTGGACGATGGATGAAATTGTGGCTTGTTCTGGTATCAAATCATCCTGTACTTACTGTGGTGTGTTACGGAGACAAGCGTTGGACAGAGGAGCATTGAAATTGGACATTCATCATGTTGTCACTGGTCACAATGCGGATGATATGGCTGAAACGGTGTTGATGAACTTACTAAGAGGTGACACTGCTAGATTGGAAAGTTCGGTGAATGTGACGACGAATTCATTGGGGTCTCCAATTAAACGATCAAAACCATTCAAATACACTTACCAAAAGGAAATTGTGCTCTATGCCCATTACAAGAAGTTGGATTACTTTAGCACAGAATGTACATATGCCCCAGAGGCCTTCAGGGGTACCGCTAGAGTGTTGTTGAAGAATTTAGAAAGCATAAGACCATCATGTATACTAGACATTATCCATTCAGGTGAACATTTCAAACTTAAAGAAAGAAAGAAGAGAGACTTACCAAATTCAAAGAAGGGCAGTATACAAATTAACGACACAACTGGAAAGAACACAAAGGAAATTGAAGTGAGACACGATGGATCGGTGTCATTGAATTCTAGAGATGGTAACCGTTGTGAAAGATGTGGTTACCTTTCCATGAACAGAATTTGCAAAGCATGTATTCTTTTAGAGGGATTAGAAATCAGTAGAGCTAAAATCGGAATTGAAGGTGATGTGTCACACCATGGAGCTGCAAAGTTGTCAAAGACCCTAGAACAACTTTCATTTTAATTCTTTTTTCATTGTGCATCTATTTATTTATTCTTATATCTTTTATAGAACTTCATTATTTACTTTTTTTCTAATTAATACGACCTTCAAATATATTACAATGGTATTCAACCAAATAAAAAACAATATTTTATATACGCATCCTGGAAACACAAAACGATAGAAAAAAACACAACAATTCGTTGAGCAAAGATTGTAACTAAATAAAGTACGATTTCCATAAAACACCTTCTAAATTCTCTAGTTGCTCTTCAGTGAAGAAGTTGCTATCTATGTGCCAGGTGTCCTGTCTTGTCTTCTTAAACTTACTCAAAGTATCCTTCGCAGTTCTGGAAATGACACCATCATATGCAGAACATTTTCCTGCCAACAATGAAAGAACCTTTGGTAACCAGCTTGGAGGTGGGGATGTATAAGGAAATGCCTCCACTAATGATCCTAAACCTAGTGTAGCACCATGGACTAGATTCGTTGCCTCAACAGATAGTTTAACTCCCTTTATTGGTTTGTTGTTTTTTAGAATACGCTTGAACTCTTTCATGCATTCAGCTATTAGCTTTTTTGAATCCGACGCAATATATGAATGAATTAAGGATGAAAAATATGCAGCTGCTTGTTCTCGGACAGACAAATGTTGACTGTAGAGAAATTCTACAAATTTTCTCACAAGTGAATGTCTTTGTTCAGCAGAGACTGTCATGTAACGGATGACATAATATGCATAATCAGCATAAATTAATTGAGTGGACTGAAGCAATGAAGGTTGTTTCAAACCATGATTATTAAGAACCGACTCAATAAACTCCGAGGTTTGCTCTTTGTTGAATCTAATAGATGATGATAAGTACAACATGGCCATTTGGTTGATACCAGCAAGCTGGCAAGCGTCTTTCATGGAATCTAATTCAAAGCAAAGTGGGATCACATACCTGAGGATGAATGGGAAAAGTAAAGAACCATGGGAAGTCTTAAGGATATGCAAGTACAAGAATTGGAAACCTCTAACATTATACATGAACTCAGAAACTGCTGTCTCTTGAGGGGTTAATTCCTTCACAGTTGGAATCAACGAAACCATATTTTTAATGTATGACTCCAGACATTGTTTAAACTTAGGAGTAAGTTTGTAAGGGAAAATACCTAACCCGTCCTGTGTGGCCACATTAGCAGAATCCAATTCCTCAAAGTTATTGAAAGACATATTTGATGTGAACAGCATGATATCAAACAAAGTATCAGCAGATTTTTCAGAAACAATTTGGTACGGATGCGCCAAACCTTCAAATAATCTTTCAGTAACATCATCAAATGCATGGAATCTATTCAATACAGATGACAAGTATGACCTTAGCAACGTGATTCTAGAAGAGATAATAAAAGGTGAAATACGACCCTCACGTTCTATCTCGAAGTCACAGATGACCGATGTAATCTTTGGACAACGTCTCATATCAAAATGAGCAGGTAACCACCATGAAAAAATCTTCCAAATGTTCAAGGAGGACTGTGTGATCTCACTGGAGAATATAATTTCAATTTTAGCACCAATACGTTCATCCAACTCCTTTAAATTAGATGGGTTTTTCTTGGTAACCAATAACAAAGCTGAGAATATTTCAGTAACAGCAACATGGGTCTGTTTTTCATCCCTTTTATAAAATATATCGACAAGATCGAAGAATTCATCCAATTGAAAATTTGGAGTGTAACCATACAAACATAATAAAGCAACTGAAGACATAAAGTAAACTAATCCAGGTAAGAATGCAGTATTGGACTCTGATTCTTCGATGTGTAACTTAAGCATTTCAAGTAACCATGTCTTATTGATAAGCTTACCAAAGGATGCAATAGCTTCTTCATCATGTTTATTGTATCCTAACGTTTCTGGAACATAGTTATTCATGACTTTAAAATCATTACTCCAAGCAAAAGTTGGAACCCAAAATTTGTTATCAATAAAAAATGATGGGTTACTAAAATTTTTCATTTCTTCAAAGAAATCATCTGCAGAGACTCTTTCACCCAGTACTAATGACAAATTCGAAACATCTGGAATGGTAGGATGAAGTGAGTAATAGTTTTTCAAATCATAATTGAACAGACCCTTAGTCTCGGTACGATCCAAGATTGTAGCTATCCAGATGATACACTTTTTGGAAATTAATGGATGGACACCATTCACTGAACTAGCTAATAATGATAAAACGTCAGAGTTCAAATTTAACTCTAAATCTGATTGGAAAAAGGTTAACAATTCCAGAGCCTTTAACATCTGCTTCCAGTGTAAAGAAGAAGAAGTGCACCTTTTCAAAATAAGATCCTGAGTTTTGGTAATTAATCCAAACATTGACTTCTTCTTTTGTTCCTTGGCAAGTTTCACAGATGCAATATTACTGTCAATATCTGCGTCAGGAGGTCTTATTGATTCGATAGCATCAGTATCGAGGATACAAACAGATTTCGGAACTTTAATGTATCTTTTGCAGTAACCATATAATTTTAATGCATAAGTGTTAATCTCTGGTTCATCCAATTGAATCGAAGCAGTCAATAATTCTTCATATTTGTGCAAGTAGTTGAATGATTTGACTGGTAATCCTCTAAACTTTCTAGCATAAAACAATTTCAAAATATTCTTAAGCTTATCTGTATCATTGTTAGCCAATGCAGTTTCCCAATCCTTAAACACGTTAAACAACAAGCCTGAACAGTTCAGGACTTTATTTAAAACAGATATCAAAACAGATGCAGCATGATAGGATGTGATTCTATAACTTGAAGCTGAGAGTGTAACCAAATCTTTAATAAGCAATTTATCAGTTGCTGTCGGGAGTCTCGTGGATCTTGAAAAGGTCATTCTATTACAATGATAGATTGATGCTCTTGCACCAACAATAGTTCTAGTATATGGTGCATTCAAATAAAACATATCCAAAATATCAGCCATATGAATATTATCAATGTAAATTGGATTATTCGAACTGAAGTAACCCACATTCTTCAACCAGCTACTCATACATTGAATCAAATGCCCGAGCAATTCCATAGAACCATCCTGTTGATTCAAACAAGAAACAAGATTGTGAAGAGTTTTTCCGATCTGTTCCCGTGTTCTGTGTAATTGAACGTATACAGGGTTACACAAGTTGACTAACATAGGTTTATCATAGAAGTAACCAAAAGAGTATAAGTTTGAAGACCGGTTAGTGAGAGAAGGATCGACAACTTCAAATCCACCACCAAGAGAAGGAGTAACCATACCACTAGGCATTTCAGAGTCCGGAATCATAAATCCAATATCAATATTAGCAGAGCTTCCGGCATCAATCTCATCTTTTGTGATTTCCTTTGAAAGTTCTTCGTCAGCCATAGCAATATCGTGGTATTTATCATCAAATGCTTCTTCGTCTTTCGTTCCAGGTTTCTTAAACCCGAGAGAAGGTATATCTGTGGTACTAGGGCCACCACGTAATGAAACAAGGGACACTGTGGATGCATTGACATTTGACAGAAGATGCTGCCTTTGTTGTTTATGAACATCTTCCTCCTTAAAATGAGGGTCAAACAAAGTGCAAGCACCAGTTAAACAACTATCCAATGCGATTAAGTGGAAAGATAAAATATCCGAGTTTTCCAATGTTATCTTCTCCTTCGGATCAAATTTATCAATGAAATTTTCAACATACTCTAGAGAATTGTTACACACTTCAGTGAAAAAATTCACCGCTAATTCGACTGTTTCTTCTGATGGTTGATACCACTTAAATTTCAAATTATCCAAATCAAATCTGTAAGGGTCAAATTGGAAACCACCCCAACATTCAGCGGTGACTTTACCTCCATTCTTATTTAGCCAATCTTCGGATATCAATCTTCTCTCCAACAATCTTGTTATGGTAATAGAGCTTAAAATGGAATTTAATAAAATACCAGTGGTGAATGAAGCTTCACCCTTTAATTTAGATAACGACAATAGCACCAAGGTTTTTAGTTGAGGTAAGTAATCAATAATTTCTTCACCAGCACCAAGAACGGCCCCAGACAACAGTTTATAGTTCCAAATTAGTCTAGCATCCTTTGATAAAATTTCCTGTGTACGTGAAGTACCAGCACCAGCATCGATTTCTGTCATGACTTCAGGGTATAGATACTTAAATAATTTACAAAATTGAACTTTTGGATCTCTTCTAACAATTAATTCAGCAATGTTAGAAAATATAATTGCCACTAAATGTTTGACATTCTGTGTAATATAGGAGTAGAATTCATCGGCCATAATTTGAAACAATTCATCGTTGACAGATTCAATTAAAGAATCAAACACTTGGCCAATTAACATAGATGCCTTTGTCTCAATTCCATCGTCACCTTCAACACTAGGAGCAAACTCTAGATATTTGAAACAATTACGGGAAAAGTTCTTCACAAACTCAGGAAATGATGACGATGCTGAATGTAAAGCGTCCAATTCAATCTCCGGCACAAAATCAAAATGATCAGGGATGGCATCACCATAAAGTGAGATGGATTTATTTGGGGATGATTTGTAAAACTTAGCCTCCAGATAACTTAAATGTTGCGTGGTAAAATCTATAGCTAGAAGACCACCATCTCCTAGCCCTTCTGATAGATCAGATAATGGCACCACCGCAGCAACTGATTTTACAAACCTAATTGTTAAAATCGTCTTTTCGGGGTCATTTGAATCGATACCAGGAAGTAACATAGATAGTAATCTCGGAATATGGACTCTATACACCGGAATACCGGCCATAAACCTGGACAAAACCACCAATTCTCTCAAAACAACGTTTATTCTGTGAGTAGAGTTGACAGAATCAAATGAGGTGTAGATATCAAACAACACCTCATCCAAAATCATTTGAGGATCCATGAAACACAACAGTTCCAATGATTTAATGTACCGTCTTCTTTGGGAGTTATACTTTGATTGAACACCTAAATGAACCAATGGTTTCAGGATTTGGATAAATCTTTGGGTGGTTTCTTTATTCAATTTGACATTATCAGGTAAAGTGGAGTAATTCTCAGAGTTTAATGACACCAGAGATCTATCCTTACTCTCATCTAATAGTCTTTCATGGTATGTCAATGCTAATGTTTTCACTGCTTGTGATAGAGTAGTAGACCATCCACCAGCATTGGAAGGGTGAATTAAAGTTTGAATTGAATTAGCATATGATTGTAGTAAATCCAAGACACCATATTTCTCCAAACCAAATTCTGAAGTCAAAGATGAGACAACTAATTGGACGAGTAATTTCACATACTTGGATTGTTTTTCATCCTTATGAGCGATCTTCGAAGTAATTAGCAGCTGATTAATGAACAGTTTGAATTGTTCCTCGGTGAAGATACCATATTTTCCCATGACAGCAATTTCTGGATCATTTGATAACTTTTTAAGAACAGCCTCTGATATGTTTAATATCACAACCAATATACATGATATTTCATTATTGGATCTTTGGGTAGCCCAACAACTGAAAAGAATAGGCAAATACCGTCTGATATCATTTTTATGGTAAACGACAGTGCCATCTTCGGAAATAATAGGTCTCTCTAAATGCATCGGTAACAGCACCGCCATCTGTAAAAATGAACTCCCAATATTTTGATTCGAGTACTTCCCCATTATATTCTCCATTAAATGGGAAACAGCATCGTCGTCAAAGAATCTATTAATTACATTGGAGAACCGGTATAAACGTTTTATTCTGTTATCGTTTGTGATATGGTTTGATCCATCTGGTTGAGCCAAGGAAGCAGCAAATTCTTCGTACACCGGTCTCCAATCAAGTCGTAAACCATGTTCATACAATAAATCATTTTCCTTCGTTAATAGACATATAGCATCAGAGTAGAATGAAATATCCACAGATTGACCTCTAGAAAGGCAAACGGCATAGTACACTTTCACTAAGGCACTTGATAATGAGATTGGAATAGCAAGCCCTAAATTGATCAAGTTTTTTAATTCCTTAGTCCAGTATTTAAGACCAATTATTGGAGCAAACGGTGTTTGAATTGTGGCAGCTGGCGTTGAAGCAACAAGTGGTTGCTCTTCATCAGATTCAAATCCATCATAGAAATCATCCTCCTCTTCCTCATCATCGTCGTCATCCTCAGGTTCGCTTTCGGACTGTAATAATGTTTCAAAAGCTTCGTCATCTGTAGCTTCTGGGTGTTGAGGTGATTTTGGTGGAAAATTATCAAGGGTACCATGAGAATTTGCCAATGATTCCTTTGCCTTCTCTAAGTCAGAGACACTGATTGAAATGTTACCTTTCAAATCCAGACTTTTGATCGCAATGTATATGTGCGCAACAATGTGACTTAAGTATTTGTATTGGTCTCTGATCGTTTCAATTTTGTAGGGCAAAAGCTTCTTTGATTCAAGGTCTCTCTTGGTTTTAGTGGAATAAAAGTGCGAGGTTTTGTCTCTTTGCAATTGTTCAGCTTCAACATTGTTTTCAGGTATGTTCAAATTATAATAATTCAGTCTATCCTTTTCCTTTGTGAGTTCTTCTCTTCTGGCATTGGTCATGTTCAATGGCGAAAAGGGTCTGGAGATATCATATTGGGAATTATTAAGCAAATGAGAACTAATCCTGTTCATGTTTGTGGCCGACACAGATGTCGACAAGGGAGAGCTCTCTCTTGTCGGTTTCACCAAATAGTTATTCCTCTTTGGATAACTACCTGACATGTGTGTATGTTAGTGTGTATGATGCTTGCAAATGGGAAGTTTCTCTTTGCCTTGGTTTAAATTGAATTTCTCTATATAGGAAAAAATATGTGCAATTGTTATCAGCAGAGATGAGATCCGTAATGATGTCACCAGCAATTAAAAATGAAACTATTTAACGACGAGACAGCGATTGTAATGATATATACTATATACACAGATATGAATAAACTATAATAAAAGAAGAGTCAAACAATTACTGAAATTCTAAAGAAAATGGTTCAAAAAAGGACTTCGATTTGTAACACTTTCTTGTTTTTTTTTGTGTTAGATCTCTTTTCGCCACTTGCAAATCTCTCAGCGATTTAAAAAGAAAAGAGTGACGACATTCAACATTACGCTCCTCCGGATTAACATTATTCAACTAACGGAGTTACTAACACTGGTTATTTGTAGGAAAGAAAAGTGTTAGTAAAGTATAGTGATCTATGTATATATATGTACATTGAGTGGTCATCCAGCATCAAAAAGGAAACGTTCATTCGAATAAGTGCCGTAATAATTTTTTCAACCAGGGTTTTATTCAATGTTTACTAAATGTAACTAAGACAATTTTATTCATAAATATATAAATCTATATATATGAAATTTTTACAAAATAGAAAATGCAAAATAAACTAGAAACAATAACAAAACAAATAAATCTATATCGACTATTCTTTTATGGACAGCCACCGACACCGGCACAGAAAGTCAATGACCAGGACTTGGACATACCGTTATCTAACCATTTGTCTTGGAAAGAATCACTGCTGAAGAACTCCCAGGCCTTTTTAGGGTCAGCCAACGCTAAATTCAACATCAATATACCTCTCCAACCATCGTCTAATCCATTGGCCAAATCACCTAATTTCATGTCATCCCATTCCTCCTTGACAAAGTCTTGATGTCTCATGAATGATGAAATTGGAGTGATTGGTAACATGTGGATACCATGGATGTATTCCTTATTCATACCGAAATAAGTGGCATGGTCAACTTTGTTCTCAAACAAGATACCAGAGACTTTGTTCTTAATAAAGTTGGATGGCATAATCTTGTTGTCTCTCTTGTAGTAAAAGTAACTGTTGACAGCTTTGCTCTCAATACCCAAGATTAACGAAGCCAATTTTCTTAATCTATCATTCTTTGTCACAATACCCCATAACAATATACCATAGTAACAGTGGTAATCTTCACTGGTACTTTCTTCATCCTTACCGTCACCGTGGCCGAACAAACCATTAGCCCAAGAGTGACCATTGTAGAAATCGAATGATCTAAACACTGGGAAGTAAGTATCCTTGGCACTTGGGTTGGCAATGTCTCTCATCAATGTTTCGATGTATGGCTTAGCCTTGTCAGCAAATGATTTATCACCTGACTTATAATCGACCAAGGCGACCAATGCAGCAGCATGGATGTGGTAGCCGTAATGGAAATGGTGATCATTGTAGAAACAATTACCAAAATCAGCGTACAAGTTACCATTAGCTAAACCTGCAGAGGAGACAATACCCTTCCAGTTGGTTTCATACTTCAATGGAGCTTGTTGCTTGTTACTGATGAATCTTTCAAATGCTTCCTTCATCTTGCTCAACATTTTTTGAGTCAAGTCGTTATCATTCAACACATATGCAGCAACGTACAAAATGTAGGCACCTTTGTCTAAAATCTTACCGGAGGAATACATAGAATCAGTGTTGGAGAATCCAATAACATCGAAGTTATTCACTTCGTCAGTACATGCCTTTTTGATTTTATCCTTAGCAGTATCAGAGTAACCCTTAAAACCAGAATTTTGTAACCATGGATCAAATTGAACTTCATTTGGTGGAGTATCGACGTTCACAGTGAATGAGGTGACTAAGAATGCCTTCAAAACACCTTTCACGGTGGCATCTAATTCCAACCCATTGATTGGTTGTGCACTTGATTGGTTGTACTGATGTGGGAAGTAAAATTGGATAATTTTACCACTCTTGGATTTACCATTGATTTGATAGTTAAAAGTGTAACTACCCTTGTTGGAGTTAATATCGACATTACCAGTCAATTCGACGGCCGTTGGGTAAGCACCGGCGGCATCATCGTACACGTTGGTGTCACCACTAACCTTGGCAATTTGAACAAGGGTGGAATCACCAGCGGAACCCTTCATAGTGATGTAACTGCCATCTGTTTTCTCAAATTCGCCAGAGGAGTAAATGATCCATTTGTTGTTATCGTTAAGACTGACAACATACTTCTTCAATCCATTTTCTAAAGTGCCTTGAGATTCAAAGTTTTGAATACCAACCTTGGATGCAATCTTTGGTGTCAAATTACCTTGGTAAATACCAGTGACGAATGCCATACCTTGCACAATGGTAGTGGATAAAGAACCCCCGTTAGCCTCTAATTTCAAACCACATGAGAATCTTTGACAATCACCTGCCCTCAAAGTGAAATCGTTTTGGAATTCATTAGCAGTCAACATCATAGAACAGATACCGACTGGGTTGAATAAATACTTCACTGGATCAGCAGCAGGGTCATCGCCATAGACTCTTTGCTGCTTAGATGTGTGGGAGATACCTAAACCTTTAAAGTTTTCATCCTTACTTTGCCAGATACCGTAAGGATGGGTCCACGTTGGTAACAATTGAGTCTCCACTAAAAAGTTACAATAGAAATTGTTGGTTTCAATTGGTTTGTTCTTACTGTCGTCGTAGAAGGCAGGTAACGGAACAGGGTGGGTTTGGGTAGATTCAATTTGACTTGGTGGGGCATCGGAAGAAATTGGGTCAGCAAAGATGTTGTCACCATTGCCAGAGTTATTGGATGGTAAACTAGCTAAAATGTCCTTAACATTGAAAGAGTTTTGGTTGTTGTTGTTGTTCTCATTGTTGTAATCTCTTTGAGGGACATCAGGAGCTGATTGCTTTTGTTGCTCGTTTTGATTGTTATCTTGGTTGTTGTTGTTGTTGTTATTATTATTATTGTTATTTTTATCCTTTTCGTTGATCTTATTTTTAATGTGTGAAAACAAACCCATCTTGAAATACTATAGTAATCTATGATTGAACTATTTGGTAGTAGTAAAGAAGTTCCAATTGAGTTCTGTTCAATGGATAAACCACCAACTCGTCTAATAATGGAAAGTCAAGCTGGGAACTGTTTCAAGTTTCATCTTCTGTTTCTTTGTTGCGAGAACTGCTGTCGCTACAGCCGTGTGGGTGAAGCAATCCGTTGACTTGACTAGACTTCACTTGGTAGTTAAATGATGTTGTTTAAAGTGATTTCTATAGTGTACACAGTGGAATGTGTTAGATAGGTGTCAATAAAAAACAATCATCAGGATAAGAGTGTAAAGGTACATGGACAATCTCAAAGTGTCTGCATCATGAGAGAACAAGCCAGTGTCTCCACCGCCACCGATCAGCTTTGACGGTGAAGATGCCGCCGATTTAACCATCGATGAAGACGATGTCAACGACGATGTTAATCCATTAGTTGTCCAACACCTTATTCTAGACATTAATGGAGCATCGTAAGAATTACCATAGTAACAATCGACCTTTTTCCCATAGTTGTCACCGCTAACAGTGGTAATATTATGTTCCCCTTGAGCAAACTGCTTATTGACATGTGCAAGACCAATCATATACTGTTCAAAGTCTACGGTCATATACACACTTTTCAAAAAATCACTACCCAATAAGAATGTATCGTTTTTGAAAAATGGCATCAACATCAAGGTGCATGAGTTAGTAGTTATGTCAAACTTTGTGAAATCACTCAATGGGATATTAAACACCTTTCCTTGAAAGTCAAACTCAACTGTTGTTGAGCTTGTCAAATCACAGTCAATTGGTGGATACCTAGACCCTGGTTCTTTATGTACACCCAAACTCACAATCAATTCATCATATATATTAGGTGGTATATGAGTGAGTGTAGAGCCGGTGTCTAAAATTGCTGGCCATTTCTCTCCATTTAAGAGCCGGTTATCAATAACTGTGCCATTTGAATCAACTAGAGAAAGTTTGTTCAGTGTCACTTGTACTTGGTAAGACCCTTTTTTATTCTTACTTATTTTTTTCCCATCACTGGTTTGAGTCTTCCGCTTAATGGCAGGCATCAAACTCAAGTCACCAAGGTACTGGTTCTTGTCGATGGCTCCAAATAGTACATGAGCGGATTCTGTTCCATGTTCTTCTTCAAATTGAAGAGAAATGGAATACATACATTGGTTGATGAGTCCCGCCTTTTTCATTTTTTCAGGTAAGTTTGGAAATGACAATTGCTTTTGTTCATGATAAGTGTCCTTCTTATCCCTTTTGGGGAACCCGATACCCAATATCCCAAACTCCAATTCTGTTTCCAATGCAAGTCCGAAATCTACTTGCCTGATAACGATCCCATCATTTTTAATTACGGATCCCAAACTTGAATTTTTGTTCATCTGTGATTCTTCTTCAAAATGATTTGACTTCTTCACTCCAAGGTCAATATCCCCCTTATTTTCTCCTGGAAACCCACCCACCAACACTATGTCATCAGTGCACCATTCCCCCTTAGCGTAATCGACTCCAATTCCGTAACTAGCATAAAACTGTTCATTTGACCATTTGAAAGTGGAAGATTTCTTTGGATCAAAATATCCGTACTTCATACACATTTCCTTGTATTGAGTGTTTAAACAACTGTTGGAATCACTCTTAAACCATAAATCTGAAGACCCAGTGTCTAGTAGAACGAAATTTGGAGTCCTTGTTGATCCCACTTGGATCTCTAATCCGTAGAAATTCCGGTGTTGTTTCAAGTTAATAGGTTGATATGGATCGTACTCTTCATCTAGAAATCGTTTGAGTAATTTATCGTCTAGTAATCTCTGCGACGCTTCCAGTTTGGTAGCTTGTAAGGCTACGTAGTTATTCAAAGAAGCCGTTGTGACGGCGCATGTCCAAAACAGAAACAACACGAGTAAAAATATCATTATGTGGTTAATGGTTTGTGGTATATCTCTAATAAGACAACATAGAAGGTAGTTAAGGGGCATGTCCTTGTAGTCTGATTGAAACTTTATATGTTCAATGAACCCCAGAAAAGCAGAAAAAAACACAATTACATAGAAAATGAAATTTCTCAACTGTAAGAATACAATGAAAAAGATCAATATAATAAAAAAGCTCAGTACATTACAAAGGGTCCTTAAAAGGGGTTATTGATAGCAGGAATACCAGCTGGACTGTAGTTTGTGCTTAAATTGGTATGAAGGGAACAAATAGATTGGATTCAAGAACACAAGAGAAACAAAAAAAACAAGAACAAAATCTACTTTCGCTTAGTCATAATAAATTAAAGCCAATCAATCTTTCAAACATGTAAAAACGATTCATTCATTTTGACGTTTAGCCACTATATTACAACAGATCATATTTAATTACAACAAAGATGGCAGGCAATATTGGACAAACAAAGACACTTAAAATATGTGGTTTGAAAACCACTGAAGCTGCTCAAGAGGCTATCAACAACGGTGCCAATTTACTAGGTGTGATTTTAGTGCCTAACAGAGCTAGAACCATTGATCATGAGGAAGCTAAACAGATATCACAAATAGCTTTGAAGCAAAGACAGCAATTACAGAGAGAATTCCAATCATCTAAGGACCTTCTGGCACATGTGAAATCTCTAGATTTACAAGGGCCTGAATGGTTTGACTACGTTTCTCAGAAGATCAATGAAAATGGACCATTTTTAGTCGGTGTGTTTAGAAACCAAAACGTGGAAGATGTGTCCCAGATTGCACACGATTTACAATTAGACTTTGTACAATTGCATGGATCTGAAAATTTGAATGAGTTTTTATCTGTCATTGATGACATTCCAATAATACCTAGATTTGTGTTACAAAAGCCAAACATCAGTGACGCTGTCACTACAAAGAGATTCCTATTACCATTGTTAGATTCAGAGCTTGGAGGAGAGGGAAAAGTGATCAATTGGGAAGATGCAGTTTCATTTCATGATAAACTAGGAGGTCGGTATCTGTTAGCTGGTGGATTAAATCCAGACAATGTTCAAGATGCGTTGAAATTGCAAGGATGTTTAGGTGTAGATGTCAGTGGAGGTGTCGAAACTGATGGACATAAAGACTTGGCAAAGATTAAAAGTTTCTTAACTAATGCTAGAAGCATATAGACAGCTATAGAGAATATAGAGCGGGTTTACCTGTATCATCATGATATGAAATTTACAAATATATTGTATATATAAAAAAATATATATTATAAAATATTCATTCAAATAGTAATTTTTCGTAGCAAGACAGCAAAGATTCTTTCATTAAAAATGAAAAAAAAAAAACAAATAATTTATGACTGAATCTAAGAAGAGCCAGAGATGAAGAACCACTTGTCAATGGACTTGTCAATTGGAGCAGCTGGCTTTGGAGAGGCTTCTGGAATGGCAGCGGTGGCAGAGAAGGTTGGGGTGTTCTTTAAAGTGGTGTTGACTAAAGAGATACCCTTGGAGTCTGGAGCTTGACCGGCAATTAACTTCTTCCAAGCATCATGGGTTTCTTCGATGACTTCTTCAGCGTACTTCTTGTTCTTACATTCACCGGAGAAGGCAAATTGGTTTTCTGGCTTACCATCTGGAATCTTGTAGATTCTGAACCATTCGTTGGTTGCTCTCAATAAACCTGGCAAATGCTTTTCAACATCTTCAATGTCGTTCAACTTTGGAGCCAATGGATCGTTAACGTCAATGGCAATGACCTTCCAATCGGTTTCACCTTCATCTAACAAGGCCATGACACCTAAAACCTTAACTTGTTTAACTTGACCTGGGTAAGAAACGGTTTCACCAATTTCACAGACATCTAATGGATCGTTATCACCAACGGCTCTAGTTTCTGGGTGGGAAACGTTTGGATCTTCCCAAGTTTGTGGGAAGGCACCGTAGTTGTGAATGTAACCGTGGTGTGGGAAACAGTTTCTGACAAATCTCAACTTACCCTTCTTGGTGTCTTGAATGATTGGGTTCAAAGTTTCCTCCTTGGTGATTTCCAATTTAGCATTGGTCCATCTTGGAACTTCAACGATGAAGTTCAAGATCTTCTTGGATTCATCAGCGTATAATGGAATATCGTGGAATGGAGAGATTGGCTTGCCATCTTCTTCGATGTAAACCTTGTAGTCTAAGGTGTTAGCAGCACCGACTTGTCTAGTAGTGTAAACCATTGTTGTAATTAATGAATTGTTTCAATTGATTTGACAGTGGAATCTGAAATATCAAAATCAATTGGCTGTTGTAAACGTTAGAGAGATAAAAAAAAAAGATGAATAAAAAGAAGACACTAAACGATCCATCCATCCACTCCACCCATCCAACTCCAACCAACACACAACCACCACACAACCTTTTTTTTTTCTTCGAGCGAGATCATCCAAGAGCAGCGCACCTGGCGATCAGTTTTTTGGAGAAATTCCATCGAACCGTAAGTCACGTGTCTCCTGATACAACACGCCTCAGGTTTTGTTGGGTTGTGGGTTTACGTCGATTGGTCGAGTGGTCGAAAGGACTAATCATCCAATAGTCCAATAGTCCAATTATCCAATCGACTCGATGGTACATTCGTCGATCGACCCAAATTAAATGGTTCCTCGTAGTTACCGGAAACGTAAATTCAATTCCTCAGGGGGTAAATAGAAGGAAAGTAACTGGCAGGGTTTTTTACTAACAGATTTACAATCTAAATTTAGCTTGGTCTTCTCTATTTCAAGCAAAGGCAATTCACATATAGCCTTACTACTTCCACTGTTGTATACATTTTCAGATCATATAAATAGATTTGCTGGTGTTTTTTTCCAAAACTGCAGGGACATTTCAAGGGACAACTGTTCAAAAAGAAGGGTCAAAAAATAAAATAAAAATATATAGATTAAATAGATTAAAACTCGCCTAATTGCTTAAAAACTTGAACTTTACTTTGATTTATCTATTCATTGAAATTAAAGTTAATTAGAGTCTTGTTTTTTATATTAGATCATATTAATATACTAGAATGGTGCGTAAGAAAGAACCACAAAATATACTAGAGTATCAATTGGATGAATTGTTTCAATCAACTTCAAATTTAAGATCGAGACCAGTTGAAGGTAATAGTATGAATCCATTCGAGAAGAATGAAAAGAACGCTATAACAGAGCAGACGGTCAATGAAGACAATGCCAATCCTATGGATGCCAGTGGTGGTACTGTTGGTGATATTGTTAATGGTCATGATGACGATGATGATGATCGTGTTGATCAACCATCAATGGTTGAACAAACGTATCCTGTCCATAGACGGTTTTTAGGATTTTTATCAAGATACGCCAAGTACGTTGGTCCAGGTATCATGGTTAGTGTGTCTTACATGGATCCAGGTAATTACTCCACTAACGTTGCCGGTGGTGCTGGTTCTAAATTTACGTTGCTTTGTGTCGTGTTGTTATCCAATTTAATCGCCATTTTCATGCAATCCTTGTCTGTGAAATTGGGTACTGTCACCGGTATGGATTACTCCAGATGTTGTAAGAAATTCTTACCTAGATGGTTGAATTTAATCGTTTATGTGTTGGCGGAAGTGGCAATCATCGCCACTGATATGGCTGAAGTGATTGGTTCCTCCATTGCATTGAACATTTTGTTTAAGATCCCATTGGCAGCAGGTGCTGTTTTGACGTTAGGTGATGTGTTGTTAGTGATGTTTTTCTACAGACCAACAGGTTCCATCAGAATGGTGAAATTGTTTGAATTCATGGTGGCGTGTCTTGTGTTCACTGTGATGGTGTGTTTCTGTGTGCAATTGTCATACATTCCAAAGTCCACTTCGATCAGACAAGTGTTTAGAGGGTACGCTCCATCGAAACAATTGTTTGAGGGTAACACCATGTATGATGCCATTGGTATCTTGGGTGCCACTGTGATGCCTCACTCGATCATTCTAGGGTCAGGGTTAGTGCAATCAAGATTGAGAGAGTACGATATCAAACATGGTTACATCAGATTACCAGACAACGACGAGGGGGAAGCTGCATACGAAAGAGCATTGATGGATGACTGGTCTCCATCATCTCAGTCAATCAATTACTCATATAAGTACTCATTGCTTGAATTAGGCGTGTCGTTGTTCACATTTGCCTTATTCATCAACTCTGCCATTTTGATCATTGCTGGTGCTACTCTTTATGGTACCCCAGAGGCCACTGACGCTGATTTATACACCATTCATGATTTATTATCGAGATCCATCGGTAAATCCATTGGTACTATCTTCATGGTGTCATTGTTACTATCTGGTATCTCATCTGTGTTTGTGGTAACGATCACTGGTCAAATTGTCTCTGAGGGACACATTAATTGGTCGTTTAAGAAACCATGGATGAGACGATTAGTGACTAGATTGATCACAATTGTTCCAACATTGATCATTTCATTGAGTATCGGTCGTGAAGGGTTGAGTAAAGCATTGAACGCATCACAAGTTATCTTGTCTATTTTGTTACCATTCATCATTGCACCAGTTATTTATTTCACTAGTAGATCCAAATTAATGAATTGTAATAAGAACCTGCAAGACAGAGATTACAGTAACAATTGGTTGGTCACTATCATTGCTGGATTATTGTGGTTATTCATCTCTGTTATGAATATTTATGGTATTGTGCAAGCTGCACAAGAAGGAATTTAACTGGATTAGATTTAATTTTTTTTTTGTACGGAGTCTTTTTTTTTTCTTTTTACCTATAAATTTATGATTTTTTTTATAATAAAAGGGGAAAAAATATAGTATTAATATTAGTATTAGCCGAAAATACCCAATCAGAAAAAACAATTGTGGTATATAAAATTGGCGAAAAAGATGTTTTCGTAAGAAAGGGGAAAAACAAAGAGATTAAGATACATGAAACAAAATACATAAGTAAAATGAAACAGGGAAAAATACAATAAAAAACAAAACAATTAAGACAATGAAAAAAAAAAGTCAGTTAACGTTTAAAAACACATAAGTAGGAAAGCTAAAAGAAATCAATTACAAGAAAAGACAAAGACAACAAAAGACTAGACTAATAGTCAAAGTTCTTTTCATAATCTGGTGGAGGACCAGTGTAATCAAATTTAGCCTTCTCATCCACAACAGTGTTTTCATCAGTTGCCAAGAGGTTACCATCACATTTGTTCAAAAATTCTGAACTCAAACCTTGAGAGTCTCTGACAAACCAAATGTATGGTTCTGGATCGACACTGGCAGGATCTTCATAAGTGATGTTTTCAATATATTCAGCAGACACCGGTTGGAAGTAAGAATCTGGCAAGATAGATCTACAATGTTCAAAAGTTTGAGTTTGTCTTGGATGCAAGAATGTTTGAATGAAACCCTTGTAAGTGGCTGCACTCTTCAGGTTCTTCAGATTCAAGTTCAATGCAGGTTCATCGGCAGCAGCATCTGGGTTGTGTCCCACGGCACCACCGGCGGACTTGTCGATTAAACCAGCCTCCACATCATGTTGAGGAGCAACGACACCGTCTTCGGAACCAATAGAGTACAAACCAGAGTCATTGGCGTATGGAGAGTTCTGGTTGGCACCATTCTTTGGAATGTGATCAGTTGGAGTGGCAAACTTAGTGTCTGTTGGGTAACTGGCAGAACCCTCACCGTGTTGTTGGTATCCACCAGCGGCAGCAGCTGAACCAGTCTCTTCAGAGCTTGGTTCGTATTGCTTTTCATCCTCCTTGTCATCCAAGGTGGCACTAGCCAATGGATCGGTAAAGTAATTCTTACCCTCCTCCTTGATTTGCTTCAAACCTTGATCCTTTGCAGGGTAAGCACCCAATTCACCATTAGCGGCTCTAAATGCACCCACTGGGACAAAGTCAAACAATGGTTCAAAGATCCATCTAAAGTAAAGATGAGCACCCATAGTGACGGCAACGGCACAAGCCTCCAAGACAACACAAGCCCAGTTCTTACGCATGACAAACAAGGCAATTAAACAAATCTCCGCCAAATACAAACCGACAAACACTTCAAACAAAGCCATTGGATAGTTACGACCTCTAGAGTCATAAGTATGACCATTGACATAGTTCAAATTGTACAAAAAGTAAATGTAAATAAGGAAATACGACAAGACAGTGAATGCGATAATGATTGGAGAAATGATAGAGTAACAAAGTAGCAACACAGTGAAAAGGCCATACACGGCATAACTGGTACCCCAAGATGGAGAACCCAAATTGTTGAAACGGTTCCATTTCTTTCTTGGAGTGTTATCCAAGATTCTACCCAACACAAACGATAAAATCAATGGCACAATTTGAGCCAATCCACCAGAAGAGATGGACAAACCTTGCAACAACAAATAAGAAATGTAGAAATTCGAGGCAGGAGGTAAATGTTGACCGAGCAAGGACATGGCAGATGATGGGTCCTTAATGATCTTAGACACAGTGGCTGCAGCGGCAGATGTACAAGTGGCAACTAAAAACACTTGCACCACTTGGAATGCATAATACCATTGTTGAGTCCAAGTCTCAGTGGATTGCACAGACATTCTACCCGAGATTTTACCCATCTTTCTAATGAATGGAGGCAACAAGGACATCAACACAGCCAATAAAATGGTTGGTAACAAACTGGTAATGATACCCATCAACACATCTGGCATGTTATTGATAAATCTCAAAAAGTGCAATTTTTCAGTTAAATAATTAATGTTCGAAACAAACCCGACAAATGCCACTGGAATGGACCAAAAGATAATTGTCAATGTCAACACAGTCACGGCAGTCGTTCTCTTTGATTGTCTAGCGATAAACGATGATGAACAATTATCCCACACAAGATTCTCTGGAGGCACATTGGTGTAACCTCTAGACGTCTTGAATTGTTTAGAGTGAGGTAATGCCTGTAATGCTCTTTGAGCCTCCAATTCAGATGTAAATTCGATAAATACAGTACCTGATTTTTCAAACCCATCTGGGTATTCAGCTTGAGATTCCTTAACCTTAGTGTTTAAATCCAAAATTTCATCAAACCCTTCAGTGAAGAGAGACTTCTTCTTGTACAAAAATGGAATTGGTTTATCCTTATACGTTGGCAGTTTCTTCTCTGGAATATACGAGACAATTTCATTCTCTGGTGATGGAATAGGTTTATTCTTCTTGATAGCCTTGGCTCTAATCTTCATAGCCTTTAGGATAACTTTATTGATACCACCTTCAAATTTACCCGCCAACTTTGTTCTCTTTTTAACCAATTTTTGCAACTCCTTAGTGTCTCTGGAAAACCACACTTTTCTAGCCGCTGGGAACAACTTGTAAATGGCATCAGAATCGAGCAACTCCTTGTTTAAATTTTCGATAATCAAAGTTCTAGATTGTGGTAACGATGCAAAGAATGGTGTAGTGTCCAATGCATGTTTAAATGACACATAATAAATCAACTCTTTGTAAATAGTGTAAATGGTCAAACCAAATAAATACCATGATAAAAACAAATGAGCAAATGGTTTCCATTTACCGACAATGTTAGCATAAGAGATAATGTCAAATCCCTTTGCTGAACCACCACCAGTGGCATTGACGGCAAACAACACTGGCCACACCAACACACCAGAAGCCAATCCAAGAAGGATAAATGTCTTTAAATACCTCAAGAAAAAATATCCATCGACACCAGCCTTTTCAATGATATACGATTCAGGTTTAGAAAAGATATGAGGTAACCAATTAAACAATCCAGGAGGTTGTTCTTCAACTTTCAATTTAGTAGACACAGTGTCAATGACAGCTCTTGGTTGATACACTCGTTTGTATTTATCCTTAAACAGTGCAAACACAGTGGTAAATATAGCAGCCAATGCACCATTGAAAATCAATGCAGTGACAAATGATGAAACAGATGAACTTGTCGGAGTATTACCCATGTTGATTGGTTAGATTATATTATATTATATTATATTATATTATATATATATATATATATATCTAATTGATGAAATCAAATCAAAGGGATAAAATAAATTAATAAAAATGAGATTATGGTTAACTGAATCAATTCAAAATGAAAACGATGAAATGATGATATGAATATATTGAATATAATGAATTTGAGAATATATATATATCTGTGTATATATATATATATATATATATATAATTAATATTAAAAAAGAAGAATCAAACAACTAAACGAAAAACTAGGGGGGGGGAAAGAGGAAATGGGAACAGTAATAAGTTATACTATAATAAATAAATTAACAAATACAAAAAAAAAAAACAACAAACAAACAACAACAAACACAAAACAACCTTCCTTCTGTTAATAAAAGAATATAAAGAAAGAATTGTTTCTTTTTTACTTACCATTAAAATACAATAATAAATTGTGTGTTGTTGTTGTTGTTTTTTATTTTATTTGACATAAAAAAATTCTTCTTCGTCTAATAATAAATAATCTTATTGTACATTGTATTACATTACATTATTACAATGTATATTATATGTCTCTTCTATTCTTTCTCTGGGCTATGGGCTATGCGCTATTAGGGGAGGGGGTGAAGGTGGCTGGGTTTAATAGAAAATTAGGATTGGATTTGTGTTTTGTAGTAGTGGTGTACGAATTATACAATTACAAATGAGTGTGATCGTCTTATTGTTTGTCCTAAATTGTCCTAAATTGTACTGAACATTGTCCTGATTTTACATCTCTTCCCTACCTACTCCCCCGGGAAGTCCTACTTCTACTTGGCTGTGTGCATCAAGTGCTTAAACAGCTGAGCAAAGAGGCCGCGTTTAAACTTTTTTAATTTTTTTTTTTATAAATTTACAGAAAATTCAAAGATCCGCCACGGGGACTTGGGAAAGGGGAAGAGAGAGTAACACTTCCCCTTCCCCTTCTCCTTCCCCTTCCCCTTCTACCCCCCGGGGCAAGATAGAGAAAGGTATGTTGTCAAAATGACGTACAAAATACAGAGAAGAAAAAAACACTTCTTACTTTTAACGCACTAAGAGAGAAGAAGACCAATTCAAACTGAAATTTCATCTTATTATTAATTAATTTTAATGATAAAACTACTTAACATGTATGTACATTGTATTGTGTATATATATATATATAATAAGAATGATGATGTTCAACGTGGAAAAAAAAAATACAAAAAAAAAAAAACACTTTTTTTCTTTTCTTGTCATCATGAATGAGTGAATGAATGAATCATTGGATCATTGGATCATTGGATTAACAGTATATGTACATTAATTAATTATATGTATTATTGGTTAAAAAGAAAAAAAAAAAAACAAATGTTAGTTTAGTGATGAATTTCAGGTACCTTTGTTCCTCTCTTTAATTTGATTCATTTACATGAAACGATCAGCTTAATATATATATATATATATACTGATATATATACACTTACTATTTTATTAAAACAATACTTTACTATTTTACTATTTTACTATTTTAATATTTTACTATTTAATAATAATAATTATTATTAAAACCTAGTCAACCGTGTTTTTGTTTACCTGTTTTGTTTTGTTTTTCTTCTTGTATTTTCTTGTATCTTGTATCTTGTATCTTGTACTTCCCATTCATTCATTGACGAGAAGAAATAATTATTTTTCAAATTTTTATCTCCATTGTATCTTTTATGAAACTGTAAAACTTTGTTTTATTCATCACACTCTCTCGTATCGTACGTATATATACAGTACCGTTCAATCACCGGTTTGAGTTTGAAGAGGAAAGAAAGTTTTTATTCTTTGCGTTCTTTTGTTCTTTTGTTCTTTTGTTCTTTGTTCTTTGTTCTTTTTTGCTTGGTTTTGCTGGCTGGTGTTTGGTAATGGTAGTGGCAGTGGCCGTGGCAGAGTGTAGGCAGGGTGGGTGGATGGGTGGATGGGTGGATGGGTGGCGGTGTGGAGTGGTCGTTTCTTTTTTTTGTTTCTTTTCTTTTTCTTTTACCTTGAACACACAGCCTATATATATTTAAATTTATTTGCATATTGTAATCGTCGATTGGCTTTAACTGCAAATTACACGTTAACGTCGGTTGACAGTTCGAACTGTCATTTTAAAAACCAGTGACAATAACTCAACTTCCACCAACGAACTCATAATTTGGAAAATTTGAACAATTAAATAAAAAAAAAAAAATCGATATATCATTTTTACTAACTATGATTAACTCTTACAAATAAGAGATACCTGACCTGACCTCACCTTATCTGACCTCACCTGACTGGACTGGACCTGACACATACATAGATACATCGATACATCATGTTGAATCGTTCTTTGACGGTGTTCAAGAATGTTCAATTAATCTCTGTGAGTAACAAGAGATTGATCTCCTCTTCTGCTAATTTACTTCAACAAAAGCAACAAAAGCAAAAACACTCATCCACCACCAACGATACAGCTCAATTCTACGATATTAAGGATCAAGTGGATTCATACATTTACTCTCGTTCGTTACCAAGGAAATTCAGACCATTAGTGTACAGAAAGAAAAACGCTGAATTGTTGTACTCTTGGAATTTAGCCGATTTGAAAACTGGGAAACCAATTTTACCACAGACTTACCCTGGTGTCCCATCTATTAATGCATTCAACGAATTCATCAATGAGTTGATTCTCCCTGAGGAGTTGCTAGCATTGAAACCGACTCTACGGAATTTAGATGAAAAGGCTACTGAATTCTTGAAACCATCCACCATCAATTGTTTTCTGTACAAATCATTTGAATTGGGTAAATTCCCAGGTGGGTTGGATTTTGTTTATTCATTGAAAAATTACAGGGATACATTCAACTTGAAAAACATTGAGGCTATTTTATTGATCAGATCGTTAGAGATCAAGGCCAAAGGTGCCGATGATTTGGATTGGTTGTCCAGGAAATTGAAACATGTGTTTAACCATAACGTTACCATCTCTAAGAACAAGAAATCTCTAGAGTCGGTGTTTCACCACACTAACCTTTACAAATTGGCGTATTTAAACTGTCTTTTGAATTTACACATTAATGCTGCCTCTGCCGGTGAAGGTGACAACAAGGCACGTAATCTTGCAATCATTGATAAGAAAATTGACTCTGTATTGGCATCATTGAGTGAATCTATCGCTCCATTGAAATTCTCCGATGAAGATTTAGCCACTGGTGGTAAATTCAATTATTTGAAATACGAGCACAATTGCACAGTGTTGTTATTGATCAAGCAAACCGTGTCTGAGTTACCAACAGACCAACAAACGAAATTCACAGAATTAATCAGTCAATTCGATGATTACATCTCCTCCGTGGAAAAATTAAAGACCAAGGCTGGTGTGGAAAAGAGTTTACTAGATAGATTAAATGTCGCCACTGAAGAATTATCAGCAAAGGTCTCTGAGAAAAGACAAGCTGAAGCCGATGCTGCTGCTGCTGAAGCTGCTGCTGAAGCTGCTCCTGAAGCAGAAACTGAAGCGGAAGCTACTGAAGAAAAGGCCTAATTATCGTTTGCCCTATTTCCCATAATATATCTGACACTCCACATGTACATATAAATATATAAACACACACACATACAATATTTACATATCCTTTAATTTTAAATTATATTGTAAATATGCATTCACCCACCCCACCCCACCTATTGTAAAATGTAACCAAACGAAATCTAACCCCGATCGACGCAGAACCGACCCATTTCGCTTAAAGCGAGACGTTCCGAAAAACACCCAAAAAAACCAAAAAAAAATGCGAAAAGAGCAAAACACTTGCGCTTGCATTGAGAGACGTGAGAGAGAGAGAGAGAGAGCTCAGACATATAAATAAATACAAAAAAAAAGCAAAACAAATACGTTAGGTAAGAAAAAAAGGGGGAAAGTGATGTACAAATAACTTGTATTACTATCCCATTGATAATCATCACATTTTACCCTTTGATACAATTCTAAATTTGATAATTACATCATGGTGGGATTGAGACACAGACATCATGACGAAGCCGATGATGATCAGCAAGCTCACGGGTATCAAGCTAAATATGAACCTCATCAGCAAGCACCACAATCTCAAATGGAAGACGACGATGAAATTTCAGACTCTGAAGTGGAGGAACCAGTGAAGAAGAGTAAAAGACCAAAGGAGAATGCATTCACACAACAAAAGCTGAAAGCGTTTCATCCAATCTTGACTCCAAAGACTGTGATTCCATTGCTTTTAGTGATTGCTGTGATTTTCATTCCAATTGGTGCTGCAATGGTTTATGGATCTCATAAAGTGGAAGAGATGGTTCTTGATTACACCCATTGTGAAGATTTAGCTAACTCTGACACTTGGACGGAGATTCCAGATAAATACGTTGACTATGGTTTCAAGGACAAGATGTCCATCAGACCTGTGTGGAGATTGGCTACAAACAATTCATACATTTACAATGGATACGACGAGGAGAGAACCATTTGTCAATTGCAATTTCAAATCCCAGATGACATTGGTCCACATGTGTATTTATTCTACAAGATCAGAGGGTTCTACGCTAACCACAGAAGATATGCCATTTCATTCAGTGAAGACCAATTAAATGGCCATGCTGCTTCAACGTCATTGATCAAGGATACTGTCGGTCAAAACTGTCAACCATTGTCCTTGAACCATGAGGGGAAGAAATACTATCCTTGTGGATTGATTGCTAATTCTTTGTTCAATGATACCTTTTCATCGTTGACTGCAGTCAATGACACTGAAAGTGATTTCCCAATGTACAGAGAGGGAATTGCTTGGGATTCAAACAAGAAGAGATTTAAAAAGACCAAATACGATTTAGATGATATTGTGCCTCCTCCAAATTGGGTGAAGATGTATCCAAACGGTTACAACAGTACCAACCTTCCAGACATTAAACACTGGTATGAATTCCAAAATTGGATGGCTCCATCTGCGTTCCCATTGTTCTCTAAGATGGTTTTAAGAAACGATGACGATAAATTAAAGAAGGGTGTGTACCAGATGAACATTGGTTTACACTGGCCGGTGAAACCATTTAAGGGCCACAAGTACATTTACTTGTCTACCAGATCCGTCATTGGTGGTAAGAACTCTTTCTTGGGTATCAGTTGGATCGTTGGTGGTGGTATTTGCTTGTTGTTGAGTGTGATGTTTTTAGCTGTGAATGTTGTTCACCCAAGAAGAACTGGTGACACATCATTGCTTTCATGGAACCAAGAAACTGAAGCTGAAACTGAAACTCAGACATCTCAGTGATGTAGATAGACTTTATTTATTTACTAAGGAAAGAACATAAAAATAACCAAACACGCAAACAAACACACATTAAATGACTCTCGTTTATCCTTACACCGCTATTCTTTGTTATATATTGTTTCCCTTCTTTTCTTGATTAAGTGTGATAATGCTTATTTTGGAAGCATACACTGTGTTTTATAATTCTTATTCTTTGTTTTTTTTTTGTTTTTCTTGTTTTCCGTTTTCATTTTGTTCGTTCTCTTTATTTTGTATTTTTCCACCTCCCCCTTTTGTTTTATTCTAATTCTCTGTTAGTTCTCGTTGTTTTTGTCCATATATAATATACTTAAATGTATGTATATTCGGTAATTACTAAAGTAAGTTGGAGCTTTTTTTTTCATGTTTCCGCCGATAAGCACTGACAAAACGAAGTCCCTCACGCACCCTTTCGTTTTTACAAAGTATAAACAAACACTATGTACCCATTGTCATTGTTTGTGCCTTATTTATTTGTGCCTTTATTTTACAAAATACAATACAGACAAAACCATTCCAAAACATCTAATTCAACAAATTAACATTTTTGAAACTCTCATGATATCATGACAGCGGAATCTGAGTATAGAAACTCAAACAAGTACAACAGATCAAGACGAAAACTTGATGATGATCTGAACAACAAAAATATCAACAACTTATCAGCTCACAGAGAGACGACAATTGATGAAGACTTTGACGATTTCCAAATTCCCAGTGACAAGAAACAATTTAAATACATGAACCCTAATCTGGTTGTCAATGGTGTCACTGTATTAAACCAATTAACCGGTGGATCTGTTTCTGATGATAAGGAAAACCATTCAACGGAAGTGGGGACGAGGCAAACACTACCTCTCGGAGATGACCTCCAGCAACAACACAGTACCGTGTCAAATGAGTCTATAGTTTCTGATCCTTCATTCCCATCATACACTCAGTGGACTTTTAAATTGAATCACTACAAATCAGATCTTTCCGATAACCAATACAAGAAGTTCATTAAACAGAAGAAATTGGATAAGGGGGCATTCGGAGAAGTGTACAAGGTGGTTAACACAACGTCCAAACAAGTTTATGCAATGAAGGTCGTTGACATTGACCGAACTAGTTTAAAATTGGAGGAATTGTTAAATGAGATTGTCATTATGAAAGGGATACACCATGAGAATTTAGTGACCTTGTACCACTACCATTTGAATCAATGCCAATTAAGCTTAATTATGGAATACTGTGATGGAGGTTCTTTAAGAAGTCAGTTAACGAGGGTTAAACGACTCAAGGAACAAGAAATAATACCAATTGTGAGGCAAGTTCTTCATGGCTTGGGGTATTTACATTTTCACAATATAATCCATAGAGATATTAAGGCTGCTAATTTACTAATATCGGGGGACACCGTGAAATTAGCTGATTTTGGTATCAGTGTGAAGATTCCTACAACGACAACATCGCCATCATCTAATGGAGATGATAAGAAACTTTTAGATGTACACGAACCGCAGGGGACACCATATTGGATGGCCCCTGAAGTTATCAAACGAAAGGGCTGCAGTACAAAGTCTGACATCTGGTCATTAGGCTCCACTGTATTCGAACTTTTAACAGGCAATCCTCCATTCTTCGATTACCCACCGTTGTCAGCATGCCATGCCATTGGTAACGGTGAACCAATTGAATTACCTAAAGGTATTTATGTGAGTGGACCATGTAAATCATTTTTAAATGATTGCTGTTTTGTATTGGACCCATTGAAGAGATATGATACGCCACAATTATTGCAACATCGTTGGATCAGTGGTCATGGGTCTCACTCAAATAAATTGAAGAAGTATCAAGAGACACCAGATGATGCTGATGCAATCAACGAGGATGAATTTGAGGATGGTGATTTACTAGATATAATCTCATTTGCTAACAATGGCCTTCATAATCAACAACATTCACCTCAAAAGTCCAAATCAATAAAATTAGAAGCATACAAGGAATCACCCGATGAAGTATTCAGTGACGGATTTGACGCTGTCAGTAGTATCAACAGTAAAACTGGTTTCAACAACCAAAAATCTAGACATTTAAGGCTAGATCTTGCATTGTACCAATTAGATCAATTGAAAAGACTTAACGGTTCAATATTCGATTCCTACGATGAACATCAAAAGAAGTTATTTGTGTTTGAACTTGTATGCATGTTGTACTCTGATAATAGTTCCAATGAGGTGAAGCTTGAATGGGTGAGACTCTCTACATTTTTCTTCAAGAATCACATGGACCAGTTGATTGAATTCACTAATCATAACGACCAATTCCGCTTGATCGTCAAGCTGTACTCTGAGAATCCATCTATTGTGTTGAATTTCATAAAGTTGTATTTTTTGAAGAGCAGCATAGACAAGTACAAAGTGTTTTTTCAAAATGGTGGAGTTCAATTATCGACAATGATAATCAACAGTTGTTACAACATGGAAACCATAACCCACGATTACATATTCATTATAGGAACATTAGTGGCTGCATTTGAATGTTACCAAGACCAAGACAGACGGTACTTGGGAACGACATTGCTGACAAACAAGATTCCAATATCACTATGTAAAAATCTGCGAGCAGCTCATTCTGATTTACAGAAAGATACAATTACATTGTTGGACTATATTTATCAGTATTCTTTTGATTCCCTACGAGAAGAAGTGTTGAATTCTATATATTACCAAGAATTGTTCAATATCTACGAAACTCTTGAACTAGATCTGAAATTAAATTGCTTGAGACAATTGACTAGAGATAGCCGGTACAAATCTTTATTGATGGAACTCACCAACCATATGTGGATATGTGAAGTTGTTATAGATGATTTGATTGTAGCTCATGCTTCATATGAATACTATTACTCTCTGATTAAACACTCTATCGCTTTCTTAGATGTGTTAACTAGATATTCTCCGAAGGCAGTGTTACAACTCATTGATAGAAATGGTATAGGTCCAGAACTATTTGAAAAATTATACAGTGCCGTTAATGGTAGTGACGAATTAAGAGACTCAAGGGACAAACTTGTAAAATTGGTCAATCGTTTGCTACGTCATTCCACTAATGATCAGTCTTTGAAACTCAAAGTTTGCTTTTACCTTAACGTCATTGATGTAAACAAAATGAAGGGAACCTCTGTGGAACAACTCAAGAAGTTGGTACAAATGTTTGATGAAGATTTATTGAATGAATATGTGAACACACATGCTGATGTAGCGTTGAAATTTATCAATACTGTCATATCGTTACCTGAAAATTACTTTGATTCATTCATCGATTTGTTACTTTTACTGTTACCTTTCAGGACAAGTAGAGATTCGTTGGTGTTACAGAAGATTTCAACTTCCTCTCAGATCTTGGACTCATTATTGAAGAAACTACTAACCAATGACACACGGTACAATAAGCACAACATTTTATCATTGATACAATGTGTCTATACAAATTGTCATCCATTGACACTTGTCTTAAGGAATTTCCAGAAGTCATTAGCCTCTGTCACGTCAACGTTCCCCAAAGACCCTGAAATGTCTATTTTGAAAGATATCCTTTCCTACGAATAACATAACATCAAATTCATGTTTTTAATTAATGTATCTTTATAATTATTAATTATACACCTGTATATTATACAAAATAAAAAGAGAAAACTTTTGCTTCGTCTGTCTTCATAACTCAACTCACACTAATGTTTTCCTTTTGTTCTTATTCTTCTGCTTTCTTTGATTAACAGTAACTGTCTTGCCTATCTCTGCCTTAGCCCTCTTCAATTCTATAGGTTTAGAACCAACATATTTCCCGTTCATCTCTTTAAAACATTGTAGATAGTCATCAGGATCGGCAAATGAGATAAATGCATACCCCTTATTCTTACTGGTGCCAGTATTACCACGAGGAGTATTGTCTCTAGGCACTTTAACCTTGGACAACGATGGATACTTCACAAATGTTCTGAACAACAATTCTTCGTCAACTTCATCACCTAAATTACCTATGAATAATCTGAAATGAGATGGGTCCCAAGACACTAAGGACTTGTCTAACCACTTTTTCCCCGTTTTCGGGTCAAACCGTTCAACTGCCCTGACAGACTCTGCCATTGGATTGTCATATGGTCCAATTCTAGCACCAGATGAATGTCTTTGTTGTTTAATGTCATTCAGTAAGTTCATTGAATGTTTAAGATGTTCCGGGTCCTTTATCTGAAGGCTCTGATTACTGTTCAAGAACCTCGTTGGTTGGGCGGATGCAGCTAACCGTCTGTCCGATGTTTTCTCAGAATGAATCACTCTTCTATGACCACTCATGATAGTTGATTGTATCTGTGTCTGTATCTGTGTTTTGATGTGAATGAAATTTTTTGTTAAAAGGAAATGACGGAACTTTGTGTTTGTATGAGCTTTTCTATTGAAGACCTTCTTTGTTTTGAGAGCATCTCGTAATTTTTTTTTTTTTTTTTTTGGTCAACCCCCGAAAAGTACAATACAAGAAAGATAAACATTTTAAGTGATTGTTTTGGAGGAGGGTATATTGTTTGGCTATTTAAATTACACTCAGTTGGTATCTGTTAATAACTTCCATAGATCAGAGATGTTGCTATTGAGACCATTATCGCCAATCGTGATAGCTAAAAGATCGATGTCTGTGGTGCCTCTGTTGAGGAACACCATAGTGAATAAATCTTTCACGGCTTGTCAGAGTAAATCAATCTCCTACCCATCATTGATTCATCAATTATCCTCAATAAGATACAAGTCATCACATGCCCACAACCATGGTAAACACCATGGTAACAACCACCATGCACAACAACACAATACAAGTTCCAGTTCCAGTTCCAGTTCAGTGTCAAAGGCAGATGGTTCATCACAATCAGTGGAGACATCTCCAACTGCTGGTATTTCTGCTGAAGTGTACGAAAAACAACAAATCATCTCTAGAAGAATTCCTGGTGAAAAGCAACAGACAAATACATTACAAGATCGGTTTCCAACATCGTTGAAATTGGAAAAGGAAGCTATTCCAACTCTTTTACCAAGACCTGGTGTTCCTGAACCAAATAAGTACCCATTGGCCAAGTTGTACGAATTCTTGTTAAACAAGAAAGAACCGGAATTAATCTACGAAGCTGAACCACATAGATTGTACTTTGTCTTCTGTTATTGTTTTGCCCTTGTGTTTGTCATTTACTCGATCAATGCATTCCACATCGGATCAACATTGGCCAGTTCTGTGTTTGCCGAGAACGACATGCAATTGACTGACATGCAAAATAAGATGCAATTAGTCTTACACAGTGTGATTGTCCTTGTGTGTGGTGCCATTCCATTACTCGTTGGGTTAGGATTTCTATTGATGCCAACTAGATTGGTGAGAAGAATGTGGTACCTACCAGGTAACACTATTTCCGGTAAAGAACCATTTGTGCAATTCACTACTCATCCAGTGTTACCAAACCGTCCGACACCTGTTCACACGTTGCCATTGTCCGATTTGAAGAAATCATTCACGGCAAAGATTTACTCTGGTAAAGGTTTCTATGGTACCGCTGATTCATCGTTTTTCTTCTTTTTAAGAGAAACTGGACGTAGATTCCCATGGATTGTCGATAGAAAGGGATTCTTCTGGGGTGATGGTAGAGTGTTTGATTTGTTATTCTCCAACGATTCCATTGACCATGTGGAGAACTCCAAGAAGATCGATGAAATGTACGCCGATGTGTTAAGATTGAAGAAGGAGAATGAGGATAAATTGAAGAAAGATTTAGGTTTTGGTTGGAGATCCAAGGCTAAGGGGAAATTGTTATTGGAAGATATCGATAAGTTGAAAAGTATTGTGAATGACAAGACTCCAGTGATCTCTGACAAGAAGTCATCAAAGAAGAAAAGCAATATCGTTAAGAAAAATTGAACGATGTTGGAATTTACTTGTATAAAGTTTAAATTACATACCAAAATATTGTATATACATAAATTGTCATAAATTTTATTAATTTAATTATTTATTTATCATAAAGATGCGATCGAATAAAGTTGTATTATATATAACCCTAATATGAGGTGAAGAAAACCAAAATATAAACAGATAAAGAAAAAAACAAGATAGAAAAACCTGAGAAAAAAACCGTAAAAACCAAAGTCGAAAGAAAACGTAAAAGCAAATAGCCGGAGGGGGGGGCGTAACGAGAGGGTAGAGTTTCTCTTAATAGTAAAACATCACATTTTGATAACCAATTGTGTTACTGATGTACAATTGAATCAGTTTCTGTTCCTTGATTAATTTGAAATTGTAACCGAACAATTTAAACAATTGTTCGCCATCTTGAGAATTTGAGTAAATCAGCAGATCAGTCAATTTAAAATCATTGAGAAAGTTTTTCCAAAAGATAACCAACAACGTCGAATTTTGTTCATTGAATTTGTTGAAGGATTCAGATTGGTATTGGTCAAACACTGGTGATTGAGACTGCCGTGTCATTTCCAATTCGAAATCTGAATATGGATCAAACTCCACCAAGTTTTGAAACAAAAACCAATTCTTCAAATTGTTGATTAGTTTCATATTGATAAACTCGTCAAACAATGTCAATCTTCGTAATCCATGATATCTTTGTAGAGTGTACAATAAATCCAGATAATGTTCCTTGGATAACGTGTTCACCGTCAATGACAAATCTGTCAATCCCTTGTAACTGTTTAGGAAATTCACCACATTAGATAATTGGCAAAGGAAGCAGTTCTTTGTTGGTTTGATTGTTAATTTCGTCAGGGACTTGAAGTGTGGGGTCAACAGCGTTAAAACACATGGATTATTGCTATCGTGCATTGAACATGAGGAGTTGTGTCTTTTAAACTTATGAGAGTATTCATAGATGCCAAGATCGAGACATTTAATCTTTGAGAAATCAATCAAACCAGTCAATGTATCGACGTATTGCAATTGTTTATCGTCAAAATGGCAATTACTCAAGTCAAGTGTAGTTAATTTATTGAACACCTTTGTCGTTCCATTAGTAGGTAAATCCTTGAAAAACGAGAACCAAGAGCCACTGACAATTTCATTAAAATCCTCTTTATCATGTATCAGTGTCAACGATGTCAATTGACCGAGTTTGTTATTATCGTAGAACAGATCCATTGACAAACGATGTAATTGCACGTCTGAGTTGAGTTCATGATGGATCGTCAACGACGTCAATGAGTTACAATGACGGAATGGATATTTGTAATGAGAGTTGTTGTCTTGTTTAATTGCAATGGTAACATCAGTCAATTGTGAAAAGCAATCTTGCGATGTGTGTAATTGTTGCAACGATAAATCGAATAATACCAATGAAGACAGTGTTGGAGTGTACTGTAACAACACTTTTAACCCATCAAACATGGTCATTGAAGATAAGTTGAATGGTAGTTGTGTGGTTAAAAACTGTGATTCTTCGTATGATAACAAATCAGTCAGCTTCCATTTCCAGAATGATGCATCCTTGGTGTTATTGTTGTTATTATTGTCCGGGCCTGTGGAGGATAGTTCATGGTTTGGTGTGAACATGTTTAAATGGAATGGTGACGTTTCAGCCAACTGTGATTCAATGGTCAACGACCGGATCATGGCACCTTTGGACTCATCCATCAACACAGAGTAGATCAACAGTAGTAATTGTCTTGCAGATGAGAGCATGGTACCTGTATTAACCAATGATGAATCCAATTCATCTTGATCATTCGTCATTGGTGACTTACGTTTATTCAATGTGATTGATTCATATAAATGGGAATTGGCGATTGTATTTAACACTGGAGACAACGTAGCCACAGTTATCAAATCACGCTTAGTCAGTTGTGATGCTATGATGTGTAATACATTTGACGGTAATGTATCTAATGCCAGCTTTCTTGTAGAATGTAACACATTGGAAAACGATTTCTGTGGGATCAATGATGGTCTTGTCTGTGAACTAGTCTTGCAATTACTTGTGACACTGACATTTGACGTGGATCTTTTCAAAAAAGTTGTGTTTCCAGAGGAAGAATCCCCAGCAGACGAGGACTTTCTTCTTTTAATAGTAGTTGAATTCATCACTGTTAGTTAGTATGACTTCAAATGAAAATGAAACACTGTATAACTCAACTATTTATATAAAAAAAAGAAGAAAATGAAATGAAAGATGAAATAGATGAATAAAGAATTAAAGAAAAAAGAATAGGGCTTCTTCTTAATAAACGTAACTGACTTAAACTACATTGTGTGTTTCCTTGGAATTGACAGTGTTTGGTGGCAACGACATCAAGAATTTATCCAACCAAGCCATCGATACCTTGGAAGTGCCATCCATGGTACTCA